>JAULBR010085319.1:0-13199 GCA_032355825.1 Melanodrymia aurantiaca
ACAGGATAGCACACACCACAGAATTTGATAAACCAGTAGTGTACCACTGGCTGGAACGGAAAATAGCCCATAAAATGGTTTGCGCTATGGAGGATTGATCCCACGACCCATCCCGCCACAGGCAGACACTTTACCTGTGGACTACCTCCCGCTTCCTATACACATGCATACAAACACAGAATGAAAAATACATACATCTACACATATGAACACAGTATGAAAAACACATACACACAGGAACACATAATGAAAAACACATGTACACATACAATGTAGGAACAAAGAATGAAAACTTAATACATGTACACACAGGAACACAGTATGAACTCACTGTCACAGTATGAAAATACATGTGTAGACAATGGAAAACAGTATACAAACTGGGTTTTTTCTAACTAATTCAATTTTGATTTTGGTTAGGGGCCATTGCAAAATAATGATGCAGTTTTTACACGTACAAACCAACATTCCACACGAAATGATAATTCATTGAAATCATTGATTTTAAAACAGGAAAGGCAGTTTGTTGTCACGGTCCACAAGTAAATGTGATTACCCCACCCATCCCTCAAACCAACGTTATCCATATAATGTCGCCATTTTAGATGGCTCCTTAATGGGAATATCGATTGTTTGTGTCTCCTGGTTGTTTTTCACTCTGCTGGTCATCACTTGACAAACAAGGTTTTTAAAAAAATATAACGAAAACGTTATTTCCCTCGACCTACACATCTAAAAGTAAAACTTGCCACTGCCCTCAAACATAAAAAGTTTGCGATATACAATATACAAGTTGCAAAGTTATAAAAATTGAAATATTAAAAGCATGTAAAACTTTAAAAAAGATTTTATTGGCGGTGAAGGATGTGAAATGCACGTACCAAGATAAACACTGCATTATACCCAGAACACGAGCACTAACGCAAACTCATTCAATTAACGTGTTGCTATGGACACAAAGAGCTAATGCTAATACAATGTATAAAAATGTAAAACCCAAAAAACATGGCCAAACAAATTTAACAAGACACTATAAATGATGAATTTGTTAAAAAATGTCCTTAAAACACTGTGAGAATCTGAATTAGATGCATTAAAATCCCTTGAGTATCTTAATTGGAACAGGATGCCTTATTTTAACACTTCAGGTATCTGAATTGGGATGCTTTAAAACACCTAGTATTGACTTTTATTATCGTATATCTGAGCCTGTAAGTTGCATTTTAGCATCATATTTTTTTTAAACTAAGATAGTCGACATCAAGTAAAATATAAAGTCAGTGACCATATTTTTTTCACATTTGTGACATGCCAAAATAAAGTCTTAAGTACTCGTAGATCTCAATGCCCTGGATTTAATTTAATCAAGCCTTTCCATCTACCTACGCTAATATTAACTAGGAAAAATAATGCAGTTGTTTATTTAGCATAATAAAAACATTGTCTCATTACTAGAACATAGAGACGAGTTACTGCAAACCAAATAACATTTATCGGTTAAAAAAGCCTTTGAAATATGTTGCTGCTGGCGCAGTAAAATGTCACTAATTGATGATTTTATTCAAGCAAGAGATGTTTTTATCTGCATTGTTTATAAAGGCATGGTTAATTGCGAAATGCATTCACAAACTAATTTAATTTTGCAACAACAGAACGTTTTCTAACAGGAAGTGTACTCTAACTGACTTCTGTTGATCACTTGGTAATGAAAGGCCAATGTAGCGTGTAATGTAATAAGGTAAATATTTGTTTTCAATAGTTTGAGTCCATTTGTTAAATATAGAAATAAGGGATCGTTTTGTAGCAGAATTAATGGTTTTTTTATAGGTTTTCTCTCCTTGAAATAGCTCCCTTAATCTTATAACCATTGTGAAAGATTCTACTAGGGTAAGCTGATCATCAATTGGACATGATGTTGAGACAGACGATATTGAAGCTTTATTTCTATGATTTTCCACAATTGCGATTTGAAGGGAATTGTCACAAAATTATGTGATTGCGGTATTTACATTTAACACTAGTTACAAGAAAGCCATCGTAGGCTGCGATTTTTATTTTAAATTATTTTTTTTACAATTTTTCTTTGTTTTTCTCGGGTGGCAATAAGCACATTATTTAAGTCATTATCAAGAAACATATTTATACGACAATAATAAATAGTTGGCATGAGTATTATATATTGCTTAAAAATAAGTGTGCACATCAAATTGCATTGACTGATGTTTGGAATTCAAGCCACATAATTGATTGTAGTCAAGTTTAAAAGTGAATGTGTCCAAGTCAGTCATATTATTTTATTTTAATTTAAAATTATCATATAGTACACAGTACTTCTACAAACAGCATTCATGTAGGGAACTGGAAACTGTTGAACCTTACAGGTTGGGCATAAGAACATTTTACCTGGCCTAGGTGACACTTAACTACAGTAATTAACCAATAAAATTCAAATGCTTTACATCATACATGTGGCTGAAATAATACTAGTTTTTCCATCTTTGCCTATTATTATTCTAGGCAGTAGAATAGTTCTATTTCCCATCCATACCTAATGTGGTAATCATTATATTGATGAACATATCTATAAATTATGCATAGTGTATCCACCTAAATGAGCCCCAAACATTACAAAACAAAGTACCACATCAAAACTCCAGTCAGAAAATAGTTATAAAGCAAACTCTAAAATGAACTGACAATGTAATGTCTAAGTTGTTAAAAGAAATAAACTAATCCGATGAAAATTTATTTGTTTCAAGGCAGAGATGAATCATACATAAAAATATGTTTGTGAAATATTTTGAATGAAACTAGTTATAAAAGTAAAAAAAGACAGACAAAATTATCTTAGTAATTAAAGGGAGATAATTCAGTTGAATGGCTTGAACATCATAAAGTCTACAATGACATCAGAGTTTGAACTGAGTCACACACCTATACTATACTTACTCTACATATTTTATCTTCTTGATACAAGTGCAACACTCACACTATTTTAATGCGTGGAAACAAAAAGCTTACACATATTTTATACAAAAGACAATTAAACTTTATACCATACCCATGAATAGAATATTGTTTTAAAAAGGTCTTATTAATGAAATGCATCCCTAAAATGTTGTTGAGTGGAATAGATTCAATAGCAAATTGTGGAACTGATATTCACTGCCTATAATTATTATTATATGGATTGGAAATTCGAGTAATACTAACATAAAATGTATTGGGCAACAGATGCCATGACTCAATCAACTGTAATTCAAGTATTACGAATAGATTATAGATCGTGCGGAACAGATCCTCGTTTCTCGTACATCAACCATAAGACCAGGTAATACTAGTCAATTATTACATCTTAGTTTGCAGTTGCTACACCTACACTTTATACAATGTTGTGCCCCTATTAATACAGGGCTCGAAATTACCAGAGCATGCAGATATTCCTGTGTGTATGTAACTTTTAAAACTGGGTGCACGTTGATATATTTTTCTCCAGTACTAGTTAAATTTTGTGAATACATTTCATAATTCATCTACCAAATGAATAATTAAAAATTAAACTTGCACATTAGGCCCAACAAAAATAATGTTTCCAGTTACCCTAATACAAATGGGAAAAATAACTTTTTCCTTTCTTGTTCTTTTTTTTACCCAATAATATAATTTTCCAAAAATATATTTTTTTGTCAACCTCCCTACCTCATTCCATTCCTTCGCTTACTTTTTGTGCATGAAATGTTTTATTCATGCATGAAAATTTTAATCAGTATGCACCTGGTGCATTTAGGAACGTTGTTTTTTTGTGCATTTCTAGCCCTGTAATACTTCACTCAAAAGCCACGAACAAGATCGCATGCTAACAGTATAGAGAATGTATTACATAAATACATCCATCATACAATAGATTGCTGTAAACCCAATTACAGTAGACACAACTGTTCACCCTGTTTTACGCTAATCCCATAAATAATATCATCAAAGGCAACAAGATGTTGATTTATAAATTAAAAAATTAATGAATTATTATACGATAATTTAATAAGAATGTTATAAAATAAGAATGAAAAAAGGTAAAAATATGAATGTAAAGGCATACATAGCCTGGACGGAATGCAGTTTTTTGCTTGGTAGTACACCCCTTTTGGCCGACAGTCACATCTGTTAAATTTAGGAAACAGATACATTAATACTTGGCCCTGCACAGTACTGTCAGGCAATACACTCCATCAATGTTATTCTATCATCATGGCAACCTCAATGTAATAATAGTAGATGTTACGTCAACACTAACAAGCTCAATACCACAGATCACATATCAAATAGGTTTCCTTTTAATCCCATTGTTACTGTATACACATGTACATGTACCTCTTTATAATAATTATTTTGTACATGTGGATGGTTTTATCAACATCAGTCTAAAAAAATTCTGCCTACTTTAACCTATTAACAAAGCACCCCCTAGATAAGTGATGCATGTAACTTGATAGGTTATAACGTAGATTGAGTGGGGCATAGCACCCGCTTGAGGTTTGAAAGATTGATCCTCCTCAGTAGACCTGTTGGGTTATTTCTCGTTCCAATCAGTGGTCCACAACTGGTCCACCGAAGAAAATGGTGTGTGCTATCCTGTCTGTGGAAAGAGCACATAAATGACACCATGCGGTTATTTTATAAGATTAGCTTATGTGGCAGCAGCGTGTTTGATCTAAGATCATGTGTTGATATAACTGTGTGTTTGACATCCAATAACCGATGATTATTAATCAATGCATTTAAGTGTTGTTAAATAAACAAACTGTATTTTTATCTGTATACATTTAGAATTATTGCTACACTCAACAAATATTTACTTAATTAGCCGAAGCTTAGAACCCAAATTTAAATATAATAAACTCTAAGCATGATACCTGGGACGGCTGGTTGAATAATTTCAATAATATCTGCTGGAACGAAAGTTGTTTTAATGACACCGTTGGAGCACATTCATTAACAACAATTACAGAGATAATTGATGTGTCAATAATTATTACTTCTTTTTATAAGTGTATTTGTAAGAGATTGGAACATTAAAAAAAGCGTATCACATGCTGTGCAGCCAACGAACATCCTCAAATAGAGTATTCAAGTGACAGAATGAGCCAATCAAGCAGAGTAACAAAGACAAGGTTAAAATATCAACTTATTCTGAGTCGTAAGAGTAGTCCACCAAGCAGAGTCATAAAGACAAGGTTAAAATATCTGCTTATAACTGAGTCGTAAAACAAGTCCACCAAGCAGAGTCATAAAGACAAGGTTACATTATCAACTTATTCTGAGTCGTAAGAGTAGTCCACCAAGCAGTCATAAAGACAAGGTTAAAATATCAACTTATTCTGAGTCGTAAGACAAGTCCACCAAAGCTGTCATAAAGACAGGTTAAAATATCAACTTATTCTAAGACCTAACCAGAATCGATGATAAGCTTAGGTTTTTGACTTATTCCATCTCCCAAGACAGATCCATAAGGCAAACAAGTCCAAGATTATGTTCTTAACCTATTCCAAGGCTTGAGAGATCCACTCGGCATAAACGAAGATAAGCTTGAGTTTACGACTTATTCTAAGGCCTGAGACAATTTCACTAAACAGAATCAATGATGACATATTTTATCGCTTCAGAGAAGTACATCAAGCCGAAAAGTTCATATTAAAAGCAGACTAAACAAGGTTACATTCTGAAATTATTCTAAGATCTGAGACAAATCTGCTAAGCAGAATCCAAGATGATCTCACATTCTCGATTGATTATAAGGCCTGAAAGAAGACTACCAATTAGAATCATACAGTTACGCTCGCATCAGGGTATAATCTGGATCATTTTCCTGCGGTGCCTTTTCGGAAAATTGAGATAAGGTAATTTTATCATTTTAGTTTTAAAACCAAATACAAATATTTCATTGTATTATTTTTGTTTGTAGTAATCAGTTAAGATAACTTACATTAATTGAATATTTCTCCTTTAAAAGGGTAATAACATTTTTTTTTTAAAACAGAATAAAGAAGAAGAAAAAACTTCATTGTATCCAGTTGACTTATTTTGAGAGCCATGCGACGACCAACTAGGTTTGAGCAATGACCTCTAACGCAGCAATCAAATGCAAACGAAGATAAGATCATTGTCCTTATACATGTAATGAGAATAAAAGCGAATGCATTTACGTATTTAGATCAGCCTTCTTCGCGAGTTCCACAACACATGTCAAAATGATTAACAAATAATTAGTGCCTCATTTACAATAATCCTAAAGACTTGTAGTGCTGAATCACCTCCGAATTGCCGTTCAGTCCCTGTATGCATTATGAGCTTTTGACGAATGTGTGTTAATGTGCAGAATATTGATAAAATATTGTCTCATTTCTCTTGGCAAATTGAATTCACTATTGGTTAACTGGGGACAACTTGCAAATGAATGGAAGTAACAGGCACATTTATCACCTGAAGGCAAGCAAAATTTGATAGCACTTGTAAATGAAAGCCATATGTGTCCCTCATAAAAACCACTATTAAAGCGAGACCGAAAGGTCAACTTCCGTGAACAATGTAGGCTAGCAGGCAAGGACATGACATTTACTGGTCGACCACAGCAAACAAAAGAAATACAATTCACCACATACAATTCAGCAAAAGTCAAAATTATTACAACAACAAAAGCCATCAAAATAAAAAAGAAACATATATGACAGCTTAATCAGGATCATATCTTGTTTGAGTGTATAAACTAAACAAAAAGCAAAGACATCGAAAAGAAACATGGCACAGTTTGTTCAGGATTGTATAGATCTGCTTTCAGTCTATAAATGAAGAATGGTGATGTAAGAAAAAAAAATGGCACCGTTCATATATTAATCGAACCAAGAGTGCTGATGTAAAGAAAGAATCATATCGATACTCAAAGTTCTATGAGTGCTGAATGAAAAATGGCCCCCACTAATATAAAAGTCTGACTCTGATTAAGAATAAATTGCACCGTTCGAGATAACAACAACCCTAAATGTGCTTAGATGAAGAAGAAAAAATTGCACCGCTCATTCATGATCATAATACCTTGCAGGGGAATATGGGAAAATGGCTAGGTATGTTTTAAGTGCCATGCAATTAACAATGATGAATGCAAGTCGGAAAAGGGCAAATATATACTTGGGTAAAATATTATCTTGATTACTGCCTGGCAGAAGAAGAAAAAAAAAATCAATCGACTGGTACAGAAGACTGGACCCAAGAGAAGGCATGATGTAGAACTTCATCAGCTAAAAGCTCGCACCGCTCCACGTCGGTAGAAAACAGATCACTGGCTTGTTTTATCTTAATTTCCCCCTAGTAGTGATGTTCAACCTATACGACTGAAATTATGGTGCTGGGAACAGAGAATTTAATTACGCTCAAAACACAATTGTGTCTAATCAAAAAGAAGCGATTCACGACACATGCGAGCTATTCTAAACATCACAAGCTCAAGGAAATAGTCTCTTAATAGAACTATTGCAATGCTGGTTATTGTCACTTTCAACAAGTTTATCGTAATCATTATCTATTTTTTTAAACTCTGCCCAATATCGATGCTATAAATTCCTTTAAATATAACATCTAGTGCTTCAAAAGGAAAGTATTTAAAGCTTCAGATCTGAAATAGACTTGTATAACACTTACTTCGATGAAAATTATTAATAGACCTCATGAAATTAATTGGTTTTATGAATATAAACCAACTGGCTTTTATGCACATGGCTCAAATGGCCTAAAAAATATGGATCTAGCCTCATGAATATGGATAATCTGGTGACATGAATATAGAACAGGCCTCTTGAAATGGAACTGGCCTCATAAGTATACAGGTCTTTTTTGGCATATATATATGCAATTGGTCTCATGAATATGAGATACTGTAAAACTATTATTTGCGTAATTTCTACATTTGTAATTAAATCACGGATAATTGCTAGTAAATATACCGGTAACCGTTAAAAAATAGTAGTTTTTTTGTAATGCGAAAATTACATACCATATTTTTAGAAACATCTGTGAGTATTGCCCATTTTACAGTAACTGGCTTAACGAATATGGATCAACTGACCTCATGAATATGTATCAATTAGCATCATGGTTTCATCATTATGGAACAACTGCCACATGAGCATGGAATAGCTAAAATCTTGAAAATCGAATAACTGACCATACTAATATAGAACAGTTTGCCACACGAACAACTAGCTTCTTGAACATACCATACATATGGATATGTATCAAAGCAACCTCATGAATATGCATCAACTGATCTTATGAATATGGATCCAACATCATGGATATGTATATAAACTGACTCATACATATGGAATAACTGGCCTTACAAATAGGAATTCCTAAAAGTACACAAGACATCACTTGTTGTCGTTATTAGAGATAGCCCATAAACGAATAGATGCGCCTTGACTTAACTTGAGGTTGAAAAGAAATTGCACCCAAGAACATTTGTTTACGGTTACCTCACCAAACCTACTTTTCTCACTGACCCAAAACATTAATAATTCTTTTAACCTTTGTAAATGATGGAATAGTTGGAAAAAAAGATTAAAATGTTGAATCAACCCTATTTTTGATTTCATAAATCTTTTTTTAGCCTTGGCCTAGTCATCAATACACAATAGGTAAGAATGCAGACATACAGACAGCTGAGTGGGAATATATTGACGGTTGGGATCTTTTTTAACCTTTGTAAATGACGGATCTATAAGTGATCGCGGTACCGTTATAAACGTAGGATGAGGATACAATGTGATATAGCAGGTTATCAAGTCATTACTCGAATCCTCTCACACCATCGTCGGCCAACACGTGGAGCAGGAAGCGAGTGCCGGATAAAGAAAGTGTATGCTACCTTTCACCGCTTGGCATCAATAAATACAATGTCTTTCAGCTAGCTGGGGAGCAAATTAATTCCTTCCAAACTATTATCGTCATTGTCTGGGATCATTATTGAACAAACATTGCCATGTTTTAGTGTCACTATGCTTGACTACACATGGTATGTAAGGCCTTTCACAGGAAATTGCCAACACAAATGCCTCAAAGGGTTGTGGCCTTGGAAGTCCCTGATCTCAGGAAGCAGACAACACAAAATGACTGAAAGCGATACTAATCTGGAAGCAAACGTTTCACTCAAATATGATCAATCTTCCCACATTATATGTTTTATTATATAAAATTTCATTTTTCCTCTGCACAAACCCTACCTACTATTCTGGTGGCAATTTTTCTGCTTTAATATTTTCCACCATTTTGTCAATAAAATTTTTAATAAAAATATATGTACCGGTAGCTTGAAAATGTTTTTTTTTAATAACACTAACAGAATTGAAAACAACAGAAAATTGGAAAAAGAGTAAAACTTGGGAAAAGACTGAAACTTGAGGTGAAATGTTTATTTTTTTACCCAATTAAAGTCCACAATTATTTTGCACGTTAGTAGCTCTGCCATGGTTACAAATCATACCATGTCTGCATGTGGGACCTGATCTAACATTGTTATTAGCCGATGGGTAGATTTCAGTTACTTATATTATCCTTATGCTGCTATGTCACTTACGGTTACATAGAGAATACAACATGACTGGCCACTTGAGACAATTTAATCATATGATATTTATCATATATATATGTTTTAAACATAGAGTTGTAACAGACACAAGAGTAGTATTCTATTTCTGACATTGCCTCTTAAAATTGATATGCACCAGGTATAGAGTTGCGACTAGACAAGCTCTACCTTCATCATGAACTGAAGGAAATGCAAAAAATTTCTCTCTTGGGCATCTATTTGCCCACTGTGGTGTAAGAAAAACATTTTCCCCACCCCTTACCTACCTATCAACATCGCAAACTAAGCATGTGACAAATGTTTCTAACAAATAAAGCATGGTCACAAACTGTTATATATAAGTGCTTAAATTTCTTTGATGCTTTAAATAATTTTCTAGTGACAATTGTGTCAAATGTTCATAAAGGTGATTTAAAAAATATTATTCGACTGACTTTTTTCAAGAACCAGTGTAACAAAGGTTGCTGAACCAGTTGATATGCCTTTTATTCAGCAAACTGTATGAAGCTTGCAGTAAATCATAAATGTCATTTTAAAAAATGAGAAAAATAAAACTAAGTCGTAGGTTTTTTAAGACAACTCGTAGTCCGTACTTTTTTGGTAATTTTCCATATTAACTAAGAAGAAAATTTAGTAGTAAATAGCTCTGTAGTTGAATTTGGCAGAACCTTTAAGCTCCTCTGTATAATAGTGATAGGTCAAGGTCAAGACATATTGTGTTAGGTTAACGCTTAAAAAGCATGCTTGGCCGATAAACATAATATTTGATTTTGTTCATACATGTAACAAGTGTGCTATTGTGTAACATAATTAGTTTTGCTAACAATTGACATGAATCCTATGCTAATATGTTTCACAAGCCTATTTGGTTCTATTCACATTCAACTTAAATGTCAAGACACTAATTTGAACATATTTTGTTGAGTTCACAAACAACATATAAGCTTCTTGACTGTGACTACAAGGTGTTAACTCTGACAATCAATTAAAAAAGGCTTTTTTCTCATTTAACATACAAGCTAGCTTTCACGCGTTTAAATTTGGAAGTAAAGTGTTTAAATGTAATGTTCTGTCGATGGGGCTGTCAGTCAGTGTTTGCGTTTCTGGAACTAATATTGACTAGCATCATCTGTGCAATGTCTCGAGGGAAATTCTAACTTGTAACAATATCAAAATGCTCACACGACACTAAAAAAAATAGTGAAAGCAATTCAATCAATAATTACTTCATAAAAACTTTCAAAGTACTTTGAGAATATTCCCTCTTTAATGATATGGGGGGTTTTTTCCAATAAGAAAAGAGTGCAAAAATATAGTGAAAATTGTATTAACATTCCTTTTTCTTGAACCTTATACAGATACTATGAGGTGCACACAAGTTTTACATATATTTCACTATCACGTGACTGTATTTTTATTTCAGATGTGTACAATTGTATTTCGCTATCACATACATGTGTTTTCCAATTACTTGTATTTTACATTTGCACATGTATTATGCATTCACACGTATCTTTAACATTCACACAAATCAGGTTTTTAATCTACCATACAATTTGGGGCGAGTTAACCTTAGGAGGAATGCCAAATTTGAAAAAAATAATAATCCCAATTTTAAAAAAGAAAAAAGATTTCGAATTTCTCCCAAAAAATTAGAAATTGTTTTTTTACACACTGACTGAATTACAGACAATATTTATTTTCCCCGTTTCTTTATACTACGAGTACGAGAAGAACAAACTTTTTACTGTTTAAAGTGCAAGTACCCAATTAACATCCTAACATTGACCACTTCAAACAAAACAAAAAACAAAAAATTAAATATTTGCACTTGGTTTTGTAAACAAAAAGAAAAATTTCCCTTTTTTATGTTGAACATGTTATATGTTATTTTTTCCCAATTTTTTAAAAAGGGACACTAAAAATGGTACAGATTATATCTTGACCAAACCCTCATGATATTAATCCAGACCAACAACACTTTAATACACCAGCAGAAGTGGTATATATACTCACGATATTTCTCCAAATACTTTGAAAGCATCTCGTAACTGGTGGCCTTCTATATCGGGACTGAGATCTCCAACGAATATGTGAAAGTGCTCTGAAAAATAACATAGGTAATATTTACAAATGCAGACATGGAACCAGATCGCCGATAGTCAGTCGGAATGCATTCAACACAACATTCATTTCGACATTTATGCAAATACTTACAGTTTTAAGGCATCGCTCGATTCAACCATAATCAACATCAGGCGAGCTAAATACTAAAATGCTAAATATATATAAATATCTTAAGTGAAATTTTTCTCTCTCCAAAAGTCTGTAGTTTTTAAATTCCTTTTGTGACATTCATAGTCTTGTCTTAACAATTTTATCATTCATTCTTTTTTAAAATCCAAAGTGATTGCAAAACAAATTCTAGCTACATTTGATAGATGAACAGTTGGAAAAGCTGGTACAGCAGTAATTGCTGGAAATGGTGTAATAAGAAGGTGGACATACCATACGTTGATCTTAACCACTCTGAAAATGCAGGAAAGAACCTCATAAGCAAATGGAACATATTTGACAATTCTGATGCAAATAGCTGGTCCAGGGTCAAAATAAAACACTATAACATATATTTAGTGAACTTGGACACAGCTTTCTACAATCACTAAAATATAACGATGAAAGTGCAAATTCCATAAACATAAATGCAACATCTGAAAAAAATTAATTAATATCAAGCCATTAATTATAAATATTTTGATTTAGCACAAACCAAACAAGTTGGATTGCAACAAACCCCTCTACCAAAACACCTTCAGTTACAATTCCTCATGTTCTACATGTGTTGACACCCAATAGTGAAGGTTATTTTCATGCTGGGGTGTCAAAGTCATTCCCTCGTTCATTATGTTTGGCTTTTGTTTTACCAAGTATTTAGCAACTGCCATTTTTTAACTAATGTGTTACGGGTGTATGTATTACTGAAATATCTCAGGTTACCCCGTTTTAACATGTTGAATATGTTTTCAAACTTCCATGTTGATTAGTCAAAAGTGCATGTTTACCTTATATTTACGACAGGCATTAGCTCGACAAATTTGTATTGTAAGCAGTTTTCAAGCCAGATTATTGCGCGATCTCGCTTCTAACATCAGATTACTTGATATCTTTTTAAAAATATGTCCGATTAATAATAATTTGTTCCCTTTGTGTTTAAAAAGTATAACGACTTTTAAAACATGGAAAACGAAAGGTGATTTGTTTGAAGAGTGCCTTCATAGGTAGAGGTAATATTCATTAATGAATAATAACAAAAATGTAGTAGTAAATTAATTAAAACAAAAACAAATGAATGCACTGAAACAAAAATAAATGTTAATAAATACATGAAAGATGCAATACATATGTCAAGTGTAGTGTGTCACGTGGTAAACTTTGCAGGTATAGAGAGAACATTGTTTTTTGGATTTGCGACAGCAATAAAAAGCCATATAAATACAGTCAAACCTGTCTTAAGCAGCCACCTAAGGGAGTAACAAAAAGTGGCCTCTTAAGACAGGTGGCTGCT
>JAULBR010085330.1:0-13193 GCA_032355825.1 Melanodrymia aurantiaca
CAAAGGCTGTGGTATGTGCTAACCTGTCTGTGGGAAAGTGCATATAAAAGATCCCTTGCTACTTATCAATTTGGAGTGGTGGGTTTCCTCTCTCATACTAATACTAACTTCTGGCGTGACCATGACAGATGTGCTTGAACCCTAAGTGGATATACATGTTGTAAGCACATAAATAAGTTATAACTAACTAACTCTATAATTTCTAAATAATCAATACAGGACCATAAGATATTGGACAGTAGGATTATTATAACAGTGGGGCACGGGGTGGGTTGATTATAAAAGTTGGGAAAGGTCCATGTATGGGAATTCAGTGGATAGTTTAAAAATGGAGGCTGATGGTAATAGAGATAAGAAGCTGATTTGTGGACATTTGCTTTTGAATAAAAAGTAACTAATCAAAACTAATAAGTGACAATGGTCAATATAAAAGTCTGGGGATAGGCTAACCCCTTTTGCAAGATTTAATTTTTTTTTTAAAGTTTAAAATGTTTATTGTTTGTCTGAAATCTCACCTTCCATACGGAATTCTTCCACTTGATTTCTTCCACTCGACGGATGGTTTGGGATCGCCCGTCGCGCTACACTTCAGTTCAATCGTGTCGCCTTCGTGAGCCTGAATATCGTCCGGCATTTGGCGGAACTTCGGTTTCTCTGTTAAAAATAATACCATTTTTACACTCTTAGACTCGACCAACAAGAATGTTATCCAGATCTGGCAAATTAACATGTTTGTAGGTATACAAAAAAATACATGGAATTTGATGGATTTTCGATGGAAATTCCTAAATTTAATTAAAGCAAAATTCTATAGATTTGAGGTGTGCAAAATCAAATTGGTT
The DNA here is from genome assembly GCA_032355825.1 of Melanodrymia aurantiaca. Lineage (NCBI taxonomy): Eukaryota > Metazoa > Mollusca > Gastropoda > Neomphalida > Peltospiridae > Melanodrymia > Melanodrymia aurantiaca. The sequence goes on from JAULBR010085330.1 coordinate 843, forward strand.
AAAAACCTAAACAAAATAATTCAGATTTTTAAAATGTAGTGGGTAAGAAAGCTTTGAAACAGGAATTTAAATATGTTTTAAAAGACATGCCACATAGATTTGAGCTTGTCTTGAAATCTATTAATTCAACAATGTATTAAGTAGCACAACTCTTTTTGAAGCCCATTTTGTTACACAAAATTGAGATTCTCCAAAAAATTTGAAAAGAGGATAAAAAAGTTAGCCATTTTGAAAACAAAATTCCAACAAAAATTTCGAAAAGAAATTCTACAATGTTAACAAAGTCTTCAAATCTACCACTGAGGTGGGTTGGAGAACTTTTATTACTGCAATTAAATTTCTTAAAAAAAATTAAAAAAATTAATTTCTATAGATTTAAAGAAACGTTAAAACACTACTAACGCAGCACAGTGAGTTTAGCTGGAATGCTCTCCTTCTCGCCGCCCTTGTTGATGGCGAGGCAGGTGTAGGTGCCGGCGTCGATCACCATCACCGACTTGATGACGAGGTCGCCGTTGTCTCCCACCGACATGCGGCCGCGCAGCTGCAGCGGCTCAGAGTTGTGATGCCACAAAACTTTCGGTTCCGGTTCTCCTTTCGGTGGTTTGCAGTGAAACGTCGCAGTCTGACCCGTCGCGATCGTCTGCGATTGCGGGAGCTCACGGAAATCATCACGAAGAACTGCAAAATATAATAAACATTTATTTTTAAAAAATGTATGCAAGTTGAAAGTTCAGAATATAATTTCTATTATTTTGGTTATTCATGCAAATAATGACGAAGAACTGCAAATTATAATTAAATTTTATTTTTTAAATGTATATAAAAGTTTATAAGAGATATTGTTAGCATAATTTTGTTATATCTCCTACTGAAATAAATAATCCTAATGTTGACATACCATACATATAAACAAAAACAAAAACAAGAAATATTTGTACTTGGTTTTAAAACCAAAATAATCTCTATGGTGCAGTGGTCACACAGTCCAGCTGCCTCGACTGCCTGTCCAGGACAGAAGTTAGTGTTAGTATGAGATACAATGTAGGAAACCCGCTACACTGAATTGGTAAGTAGCAAGGGATCTTTTATATGAACTGTCCCACATTCAGGACAGTACACACAATGACCTTTGTTGGACCAGTTGTTGACACTGGTTGGTTTAAGTGAAAGTACATGTACACCTACATTTACTCATTGAGCTTTACGGAGCACTCACTCTGGGTTGGAGCTGACATTAGGATTAAAAATCACATATGCCACGAATGGGATTCGTACCCAGTACCTACCAGTCTTATGCAAACGTGTTAACCACTACACCACGGAGACCAGTTTCATAATACAGTATAATCTATCGTTTTAACGACAAGGTGTTAACTTATGATCGGCGTTCATCAAACTTCGCAGTACCCGTCTTAATCCCGATGTGTTAACCACTGTGCCACGGAGACCAGTAGCATAAAAAAAATGTGTAGTTACTTAAATATACACTCCAGCAAAGAGGATAATGTGGACACAAGCACAGAATCAAACGAGAACCAGCTGTGTATTCAAGAGTAATGTTTGGAAAGTAGCACATAACCAAATAGGTTCATAGTGGTGCATTTTGTCTGCACATAAAAGCTTTAGAAAACCGCAAAAATACGGCCACGAGTTTGATCACATCTGCTATCACTTTTATTCAAGTCTTGTGTACGCAATTTAGTCTCGCTAAACAAACTTTGCTGTGCCATAAAGAGGGAGTTTCTTTTCCTTTTTTCCACGTTTTATGTCGCAACAAAACAACCAAATGTGTATTATTTTCAAAACGTAAAAATATCACGTTCAAATGTTAACATAGTCTTGAAACAGATTTTCAGTAAACACTCGGGGACGGTAATTCCCAGCACTGCCAATATAATTATTTATGTACAAAGAGGAACACAGAATTATAATAACCGAATAAAATTGACCATTTTTTATATTTCTTTGAAATCTTTGTAGTCTGGAGCAATCTGTATTGAGCAGCCATCTTGAGTCGAGACGGCTTTTTAATATTCCATCAAACCATCTAATTTAGTACAATATGACCTGTATTAAGCAGCCACCTGTCGAGATAGATATATATTTATTTTTTTATTTATTTATTTTATTTTAGTTTTTTTCAAAAAATTATATTTGTTCAAAGATAAAGTGTGTTTGTTGAACAACACCACTGGAACACATTGATTATTAATCAGCAGTTATGGGATATTAAATCCACGGTTATATAAACACTTGGTCACAGAGGAAACCTGCTATCACAACATAGGCTACTCGTCTTCAAATAACAGTAAGGGATATATTATGTGCACTTTCCCATATACAGGATAACACACACCATGACCTTATAAACTAGTCATGGATCACTGGTTGGAAAGGGAAATAATCCAAAAGGTCCTCTAAGGAGGATCGATCCTTTGACCCATCGAGCCTCGGGCGGATGCTCTTGCACTGCGATACATCCTGCAGAAGAATGCTATTAATGGAAGATGTTTCTTTTAGAAGCCATGTGTCACAACTAACCATGTGTTTAAAATCAAATAACTGATGATTAATTAACCTATGTACTTTACTGGAGTCAACAAACTTTTATCTCAATCATTTAAGGTTTTCTTAAACTTATTGTGAAGAGATTTTTCTTAACTTATCTTGAAGATTTTTCTCAACTTATCTTGAAGAGATTTTTCTTAACTTATCTTGAAGAAGAGTTTTTTCCTTAACTTATTTTGAAGAGATTTGTCTTAACTTATTTTGAAGAAGAGTTTTTTTCTTAACTTATCTTGAAGAGATTTTTCTTAACTTATTTTGAAGAGATTTGTCTTAACTTATTTTGAAGAAGAGTTTTTTTCTTAACTTATTTTCAAGAAGATTTTTTCTTAAGTTATTTTGAAGAAGATTTTTTTTCTTAACTTATTTTCAAGAAGAGTTTTTTTCTTAACTTATTTTCAAGAAGAGTTCTTTCTTAACTTATTTTCAAGAAGAGTTCTTTCTTAACTTATTTTCAAGAAGAGTTCTTTCTTAAATACGGCAGACGGCACCTGTCATGTCAGAAATAACATTTAAATAGTGCCGAGAACTTGTATCACTACGCCGCTGGAATTCACCGGCCACACACATCAAAGATTCCTTTCATTACATCCACCATTTCATTATAAATTACTGGAAGCAGAAAAAAAAAGCGTTTTTTTTTTAATTTACGGTACGTATTTTCAGTTTGGGATTATTCAGATTTATTCTACCGTCTGGCTACTTATGACGAAGTCGACAACATCCCGCGAGTGCTTGAGCACTCAAAGTGATATTTTAGGAAAATTATAACGCTTTCCATTAATTGGACATTAGGCGGGGAAAGTAAACAGCTGTGTTTATGGTAATTCTATCTACCGGGTACACTAATGTTAATTATCAAAACATATTATTGCTAAATTTTGCTAATATAAGAAAATATATCCAGTAGAGAGATTAATATTTCAAAACAGAATTCAGTAGTCTGAACGTTAATAGGGAATTAATTAATTCTACCGCCATTTAAAAAAAAATTCACTGCAAACTTTTCAAACAAAATGTCACTTGATGATAAGGAACGGAAAAAAAAAGAAAGAAAAAAGACTAGTAATTAATTGCTCTGCAGTAAAATTACACTGACATGATAAGATTGTAATCCCTTTTTCATTATTTTAGTCGTATGAAGTTCTGTTTTTAAACCAAATTCCGATATTTCAAACAACATGTCATACGACTATATAGGATTGCAGCGATAATTATTTTAATTGCCGTTAAAAAATGAGACGAAGGGATATTTATTTCAACTGAGGGATATTTTTGGCTAAAATTAATGTACAGTGAAACCTGTCTAAACCGAACACATTTGGGACTGAGTAAAATGTTTGGTTTATAGAGGTTATTGGTTTAGGAAGGTTATTGGTTTAGGGATGTTGTTGGTTTATGGAGGTTATTGGTTTAGGGAGGTTTTCGGTTTAAGGAGGTTTTCGGTTTAGGGAGGTTTGCTGATTGGGGAGAATATTATGGCGACCCTTTAAGTCAGGTGGCTGTTTAATACAGGTGGCCGCTCAAACAGGTTTGACGTTAACTCTTTCTGTACCAATGATAAGCTAAAACATCTTGCTGCATGTTTCAGGTGTCTGCTTAATACAGGTGGCTGTTTAATACAGGTGGCTGTTTAATACAGGTGGCCACTCAAACAGGTTTGACGTTAACTCTTTCTGTGTCCCCGATAAGCTAAAACATCTTGCTGCAAGTTTCAGGTGGCTGTTTAATACAGGTGGCTGTTTAATACAGGTGGCAGTTTAATACAGGTGGCTGTTTAATATAGGTGGCCGTTCAAACAGGTTTGACGTTAACTCTTTCTGTGCCCCTCCCCACCCCAACCCCCCGATAAGCTAAAACATCTTACTGCTAGTTTCCAGACTCACAAAGCAACAGATAAAACATTCTCAAAACAAAACCCGCATTCCCTAGATTACAGCGAAAATGCTGTTCTTTCATTATCAAAAAAAAAACTAAATCTGCAAAAGATCAATGTACAAAAGCCTCATAATGTTTGCGCAAGAAACATATTCAATAAGCGCGGCTCGTACAGACGCAGAACAAATGTGTCTTCTGCATTAAAAGAGCTGCAGTCTCTATTTGCAATAGGATTACTCGGCCTCGATTACACACATGTTCTATTTCCCCATTCATGAAGCCAAGTGAGCAAGGATTAAGCGAACCTGACTCCGGCTTGGGCTTCACATAACTTATCATATATCAACATTGCAACTTTACCCATCATTCGGCACGCTTGTTTTTCTCATTTTGCAGATTATAACCGGGCTTAGAACGTAAATTTGAAAGAATTTTAATAAAAAAAAATATTTAAAATAATAATTTTATTTTTTTAATAATTGTAAAGAGTTTCCGGTAATGTTTGTTTAACATCTTTTATCGAATATGAATGGGATGTTTGTAATTTCAGAGATTATACCCGTAGCTTAGAACGTAAATTTTAAAGAATTTCTACCAGTTTGTTTAACGTCTTTTGTCGTTTGTAATTTTGCAGATTATACCAGTAGCCGAGAAGGTAAATTTGAAAGAATTTCTGCCCGAGTTTGTTTAACATTGTTTGTCGAATGTGATTTGGATGAAGCAGGTACCAGGATGTTGTCGTGTCTAACGCGATGGTGGGAACAAACAAACTCGTCCGTCGGCATTAATCTGTAAGTCTGTCTAACATTGGTGATGGTAATTCCAAAAAGTATTAGTAACACAACAAGTCCTGTTTATAGATTTGTGAATAAATGGGCTTTATACGACTGCCACTTGCCACGTAACTGCTTAATGTTTTAAATATACTTGCTTGAGTGGACACTTCTATTAAACAGCCACCTGTTTTAATATTGTCTGAAATGATCTACATGTGATTTAGTATATACGCACTGTATTAAGCAGCCACCTGTCTTAAGAGACCAACTTTCTTTTCATCCAAAAATCTAATTTAGTATAATATCAACCCACGATATTGCGACCAAAACCGTCGCTTGGTTTACACAAATTTTTTGTTGCCAAAGATGATAGGCTTGGGAGGGGTTGGCCTGGTATGGGTTGGATGGGGAGAGGGTGGGGGGGCTGATTGGATATCCGTTGTATTGGAAACAAAATAATTGCATAGCGACCAAAAACCATTTCTTGGTTTCCGCTTATTTTTGTTGTTGTTGCCACACTTTCTTTCTCCTTAGATACCAAAGATGGTCGGTTTGTGGCCATGTCTTCTTTGAAGTGGTTTCCCGTATCCCGGTTTAATCTGTTTGCTCGAATCGTGAGTTTCAGACACCAGAGAGTGTAGATTTACCAATCACAGCTCAAAAACATGCCTCGGGGAATAGTTGTCCATATATTCTTTACAACCTTCAAATCCCAAACATATGCTTTACTCTGCTTTTGTGGTTGCCACAGTAACTCGATCTTGTCCCACAAGCACATTTCAGAGACAGAAGAAAAAATTCCACTTTAATAGAATATTTTTGTGTGCAGCCCATGACAGTCGGATTAAAGTGAATATTGTGAGTTTAAAATAGGTTTTAGTTTTTAGTTATTTAGTCATAACTTATTGATGTGTTTATGTATGTATATCCAATTAAGGTTAAAGCACATCTGTCATGGCCACACAGTCTAGCTGTCGAGGACAGAAGTTAGTGTTAGTATGAAAGGGGAAACCTGCTATTTCTATTTTATACGTAGGAAAGGAATCTTTTATGTGCACTTTCCCACAAACAGAACAGGCAAACAAAAGTATGTTGGCACAGTGAATAACCTTCCTTTTAACAAACATTTTTTTTTATTATACCCCGAAATTTTTTAAAATCCGACCCTATTTTATTCAAGGCTGAAACCGGAAACACTAATTTGTTTTAAGCGTTATCCCAAGGTAATAGTTTGTTTCATAATGAAGTGAGGATAGGACCAGGGTATAATCAGGACAATTTTTCTGGGGTCCATTTTTGGAAAATTGGGAAAAAAATAACGCGTGAAGGAATTTCTTTATTTACGGTTTTTTGATTTCTTCGTGGTTAGAATGTAATGTACTTGGGTATTTTCTTCTTAAAAGAATTTTTAAAAAAAGTTCACGTTATAAAGAAAAAGAATATCTTTTTATCCCACTGATATGTCACTGTAAAATTTTGTTTTTTGTTTTTGGGATTTTTTTTTTTCAAAATTGGGAAATATTTTGTTTCAGCTTGGGAATTCCCCGGGCCGGTAACGGGCCCCAAATGGTATGGTAGATTAAACCATGAAGACGGTGCATTGAAACAATCGGTGATTGCATTTAACATGGTCATGCAGTACATGAGTTCTTTCTCTTCCATGCAGCAAAACTATTAATTATTCACACCGTAATGGGGCAGACAGTACCAGAGCTTGCTGGGATACGACTGGTGCATGCTGGGAAATGTCTCTCATGCACTAATTAACCGCGAGTTTCATGTGATGATGCAGTTAGAACATTCCGACCAACCTATTAATGTAGACCGCGAACCCGTAGAGAAACGCACAGGAAGTAATCAGCCCACATTGTCCTTCCCAGCATGCATCAGCTGCACTACTTTTATTACAATTAGACCCCGTGTAGTAATATGGACGCGGTAAGTGCTTTTGTCTTATTAAAGTCAATAGGTTGTTAAACAACGGAAATACAGTCAAACCTGCTCTAGTGGTCATCTAGCTTTATTAACTACACCGTGGTTAGTCAGACAATCGTGAGAGATAAATCCATCTACCACAATATGAGGAACAGCTTTTGAAAGGTCATGACCTGTGAAAGAATACGTCACGAACTATCAGTGTTTCTGTCAGCTTATTTCTGTTACCGGGTATATAACTTGTTTTTTCATTGTTTAACGACACCCCAGCACGAAAAAAGATATCAGCTATTGGGTGTCTGAAAATGGTAAATGATAATATTAATCATTGTTTGGGTGCGTAGTAATAAATTTAATATTATACTCGTTCCCACAAGATACCGTTTATTACAACTCGTGTGTTTTCAAATGTACATTCGAACTCAGTACCCACATGTATACATGTACCATGTATCTTGAGCCCAATGTTCTAACCACTACACCACAGAGACCGGTACGAAAGTGTAGCGAATTCCCAATACTTACATGTAGTTGCTAACCTATTGTGTGCACTTTTCGACTACAATACTACTGACGACAATAACATCTGTGATTCATGCGAAACACTGTTTTCTTACCCGCCGACCGTACAACAAGTGTTTTTACACCCGCGCGCTGCATGCACTTACAACACATCACCAAGCTTTTCCTTTATGTTTGTTTACCATTAGCTTTGGCCGCAGAAATGTAACCACACGTTTTGTGATTTTGGGAAACACATTTTGTACGCCCTTTTGTTTTCGCACCCATAATGAAAGTTCTGACCCCAAAGCGTGGCATTTTGATAGATGTAATAACCGCGGCATTTTGATAGGTTATGATAAATGTGGCATTTTGTTACATGTAATAACGATTTCTATATGTTTTCTCAGTGAAATGTATGTTTTTCTAAATGTATGTTTTCTAAGAAAAGGCTCTAATGTCCCTTCTAAAGGATAAAGTTTACCGACACCACTGGAACACATTGATTATGAATCAGCATTATTGGAAGTCAAACACACGGTTATATTGACACTTGGTCATAGAGGAAACCTGCTACCTCCGCATAGGCTACTCTTCTTCGAATAACAGTAAGGTATATTTTACGTAATCTTCCAACAGACAGGATAGCCCACACTACAGCCTTTGATAGATCAGTCATAGATCACTGGTTGGAATGGGAAATAACCTATTGGGTCCATTGAGCTATGCCCTACTCCCAAGGTAGACCCGTATCACATTCAGTTAGCCCCCCAATATCCACGCTTCTACAAAGTTGCAAAATACAAGTGGCAGAAATTCAAAGCTTTGCTAAAGCAGTAGCCAAGGAGCAAAACATGTAGGCCCGGGCTTCTGGGTATAAGATTTATCCAACCCTGGACATACAGAAAACATAATGTTCAGACAAAAAAATAAATAATAAAAGATAGCTTGTTTAATACATGTGGCTACTTAACACAGTTTATATTGTAATTAACTTAGTTTTTTGGGGGGGTGGAAAGATATTCTTTTAATACAGCAGGCTGCAAAATTACCATTTTACTCATTTTATAAAAGTGCTCATCAAATTCCAGTAGTTGTTTTTTCATTCTCCACCCAGTAGGAAAAACTGCTAATCACAATTTTAAAAACGAATTGCATCCTGTACAGAAAACGTAATGCTCAAACAAGAAACCTAGCTGCTATTGCGAGCGTTGCATTTCGACTAATTGCCAACCCATGTACGCCCTTTTCTTCTTGCATCAATATTAATGAAAGTTCTCAACTCAAACCGTGGCATTTTGCTAGATGTAAAATAACGGTTTTTGTCTGTTGTCACAGTGAAATGTATGTTTTCTATAAAATGGCTCTAATATCGATTCAAAATATGGTAATAAAAAAATCAAAACAAGAAAAGAAAAAAACAAACGAAGACAAAAAAACAAACGAAGACAAGAAACGTAGACAAGAAACGTACCTGCTATTGCGAGCGTTGCATTCCGACTAATCGCCGACCCGTGGATATTGGTCGCGTTACAGTAGTAAACTCCGACGTCGGGTTTGAAGTTCTTGTTGTGTATGACGCGGAGGAAGAAGAGTTGTCCGTTTGGCAGCAGCATGCGGTGAGACTGGGGGTTCTCGTCGGACGTCATGACGACGCGCCCGTTACGGTACCAGGCAATCTTCGGTTTCGGGTCGCCGTCCGCCTTGCAGTTGAGCGTGGCCGGTTCATTCTTCGCCACGTAGTCGTTGTCCGGGTGCTCGACGATCCGCGGATTTCCAGAGTCACCTGTCAAAAACAAAGGGAGATAACTGAACTTGTGTAAACAAATTATTTTAATTTGTGTGAATTTTTAGAATATATTTGTTTGTGTTTTTTTGTGTAATTTATATTTAATCAATTCTTGTGATGTTTTGGTAATATCTTTTTGTCTAGGGTGAAAGTTATTTTCAACCTGCTATACAATGTACATGACTGTACATGTACGTATGTACAGTCAAACCTGCTTGAGCGGCCACCTGTATTAAGCAGCCACAATAATATTCTACCAAATCATCAATTTTAGTGCATTATGCCCTGTGTTAGGTAGCCACCTGTTTTAAGGGGCCACTTTTATTTACTCCCTTTGGTGGCTGCTTAAGACAGGTTTGACTGTATATCGACTGTAATTGAATGTATGTATAATTATAAGAATTTCCTACAAAGTCAGAATAACACGGAATATATCATATAGGGGTCACGAAGCATTGTAAAAACTGGGGGAGGTGAGCGGGGGTGGAGGGTTGCACAGTGAAAGTGGGGGCTCCATGTCTGAAATTTAAAAAAAATATAGCAAAAAGCCTACTAAGTTCAATAATGAGATTTCTATTCACCTTGTGGAATTGATAATTTCAACCAATGCTACAAGTACCGCGGTACATAATAATTTCCTACTACATGTAAGTCAGAATAACATAGAATAGATCTACAGTTATTTCTGTTCGCTTTGTGGAAGCGATAATTTCAACCCATGCTACAAGTACCGCGGTACATAATAATTTCCCACTAAGTTCAATAAGTGAATATAACAGGACGAAGATCTCATACAAATATCTGGTGCCCAGTGAGAAACATGGGAGATGTTGCAAGGGGAAGTAATCACTTTACACATATTCAGCGGAGCTCTCCACCTTGACTCATCTAGAATCCGTGCTCATCAAATATCTGTTAAAGCGTACAAATAGTACATGAAACATCTATCTTTTATTGACATTTACAAAAAGTACACGAAACATGTATCTTTTATTGACATTTACAAATCTGACAGCACTGAGTGAGTGTCGGAATAGAACTGGCTGTAGTTCTCAAAAAGCACAAAGCAACAACATGATGTTTGTAGGGTGAACAAGTTCAACATCATCAACGCTTGTGTAGATTTAATTTTTTAAATATAGCTGTAAAAAAAATGTCACTATACCAAATTATTTTAGTAAGACAAAATGTGGATGTAGAATGGTTTATGTGGCGGCAGTGGTTACTTCTGAGACCATGTGTAAAAATAACTGGATATAACAAATGCTGATGTCTAATTTTACTATGCTAGCTTTGTGTAAAGTGTCGATATAACTGCATTTGACATCCAATAACTGCAGATAAATAACCAATGTGTTCCAGTGGTGTCATCAAACAAACAAACTTTATTTGGGAATGAATGAATGATTTGAAGTTTAAAGTCGCTTCAGGATTATTTCACCTATATGCGACCAAACTTTATTTGGGACCAAGTATCAATATGACCGTGCGTTTGACATCCAATAAACGCTGCAATATTCAATGCATTCCAGTGATGTTGTTAAACAAACAAAACTTTATCTTTTAAACTTTTACATATAATACTACATTACACTGTATGTGCAGAATTGCGAGTGAAACTGAAGATTTGTAAAGAAAACAAACTGGGAATGTAATCTGGAGTAAGAAAACATTAAACTGGAAACGACTTCTATCAAACCAGCGAGACAGTGAAACACGAACAAGTTACAAACGAAAACACCGTTTACAATTTCAAACAGCAACATGAATTAAGGCAATTGCCCGATCGTATTGAAAGCAAAACATGAAAGGTTTCTAACGCAGCCGAGAAAACAAAGTCGACAAATACGCACGAGAGATATCAAGAGAGATATGATGGCCGGTTTGAAAGGATCATATTTACAAGACTGGTGTGTTATTATAATTAAACATACGTATCAAATACCGGTCAGATTATACATGATCTTATTGTGTTGCAGGGTTCGGGATCTTCCCTGGATACCTACATACAGTGGTGGCCTCAACCAAACAGTCGCCTAGGCATGGTTAGGTGCCTAGACTCAGCCAGTAATTAATATTGCTGGCTACATAAGCCTAAACAACACCCCCTCACAATCCTGACTACCGGCCTGGACTATGGATGACAGTTTTGGGTATATATGTACGTGTATATCTCTAGGTCGTCCAGCCAGAAAAATGTTCATGTAGACCCTTGTCAGTCATCTGCCTAGGAGGTTTTGGCGATCTGCCAAAGTCTAGGCGACTGTTTGGTTGAGGCCACCACTGTAGGCTACTCTTCTTCGAATAACTGCAACGGATTTTCTATGTGCACTATCCCATAGACAGGATAGTACACACAACAGAATTTGGCCCATAAAAAAGTTTTGCGCTGTGGAGGTTTGAAAGGATCATATTTCGTGTGTTCCAGTGGTGTTGTTTGACATCCAATAACCGCTGAGCGGCTGATTAATAATCAATGTGTTCCTGTGAGGTCAGTAAACAAACACACTTTATCTTTTATCTTTAACCACTGCACTACGGAGACCAATCACTGATGGTAGAACTGTTTACTGAACATCCTCGATGAAGACAGATGGTCGGTACATGTACAAGTGGTATTACACCTACACATTGAGTCGCGCCGAGCACTCACTCTCCGTTTGAGTCGGTACTGGGATTAAAAATCTGATATACGAGGAATGGGATTCGAACCCAGTACAGTTGTGGTTTCAACCAAACAGTCTCCTAGGCTTCGGCAGATCGCCAAAACCTCCTAGGCAGATGACTGACAAGGGTCTAAATGAAAAAATGTCTGGCTGGACGACCTTCTGACTATACCTAGAGATATATCCAAAACTGACATCCATACCAGGCCAGTAGCCAGGATTGTGAGGGGGTGTTGTT
>JAULBR010085341.1:0-13190 GCA_032355825.1 Melanodrymia aurantiaca
TGGATGGATGGATGGATGGATGGATGGATGGATGGATGGATGGATGGATGGATGGATGGATGGATGGATGGATACATTAATGGATGGATGGATGGATGGATGGATACATTAATGGATGGATGGATGGATGGTTGTGACAGACGGTACCAACACTCAAGCCAGGTGTATTGTTTGACACGACACATACATGAGTATATCAACAGCATCTTGTTCTGTGTCCACCTGTCAGTCGACGCCAAACTCCTGCATGATAGATTTGACTTGGATCCAACAAGAGGCAAGATCAATTAACACCAATTAAGATAGTTCTATGATCAGGCGATAAGACCAGCATGCTATCCTCACTTAATGTGTTTCCGATGACGTTGATATTCCGGGTCCTGGGGGTGCGAGTCAACACAAATGGTAAGAAGCGAGCAATTCACACAGAGGCAAGTGGCTACTTTAAAGTGATATTGAGTTGCAAAGACACGAACAACATGTGATGCCAATGTACCGAACATCGCAATCCCAGAGTTTGCATACTTTGATCTTCATTCCATTCATCCGCTGTATCAAAAACGACTGTTTTTCTTTCTCCGGTCAGTCAATTGTTGGGATGGACAAGCACGACAGGTGGGCGATGGTCATCTGTTAAATCTCTAATCAGTGTTACGCGGTGATACGTTGTGTGTCAATCACAATAATTTTATTTCATACATACGCAGTGTTTCCCAGACCTCCCTCCTTCATATTCCCTGGAGATTAAACCACGCCCACACCCTTCTATATACTCCCAATCCCCACCCTACCCACCACTCTCCTCTCCCCCTCTCTCTCCCCACCCTCTTTCTCTCTTGTCAAACTAAAGTAAGAATTGGCAAATGGATGAACTAAGCAAAAACAAGTTAAAAGCTAGTAGATAAATATTCCAGTTTTTTGGAAATAAAAACACATGGCATGGTTATAAAACTGTTATGGTTAGGAAAGTGTATTATCAGTTTTGTTTTAAGAAGGTCGATACCAAGAGAACAAAGATTATAACTAGTGTACATGGAACAAAGGTTGTTTTGAATGCAACCCATTAATATACTTTTTAACAGAGTAAAACTACAAGTATGTGGAAAACAATAATGTAATTATTTATGTAATTATTTATAAATACTATGATCTGAGAGAATATATGAATTGAGAACTGAAACATATGATAGTGATGTATAAAGTTAAACCTATGGAGTGATTCCAGATGACAATTGCAAATTAGGTGACAAACAAGGAGACTGTTGAAGGAAAGAGATCGCAAGGCCTCTCCCATCCCAGGTGCAAACGAAGACTTCTATTATAATTTGCTCATCTCTAAGAGTGCATTAGATCATTAACAGTCCTTTTTGGAACAAGATACGTTTCGCTTCTTTTCATTTCATTTAAGAGAGGGTTTCAATAAAACGAATAAGACCATGTCATCACGTTTGTCCACATAATACAATATCAACCTCGCAAAGTACTAGTAGTCTGATATTCTCTCAATTATGACTAGGAATTATAGGATCATGAATGAAATTCCTGCTAATAGCTATGTGTGTGTTTGTGTGTATATATTCCAGATGGTTCCTGTTGATCCGTGGGTTTTTGGTGTGACATGCCCACAGTATAAGTAAGGTTTAGACATTAGTACCAACTCGGTGGAGACGACGGAACCGTCCAGACGTGTATTTTATTACTGTTATATACTACGTTGTTCTAAGCACACTATCTATCAGACATATAACAGTATTCCAATGGGCTGTGGAATCTCTGCATGACAATTTGAAGAGTATGTCTTATTGCAGAAAGTTGTGGAAATTCTATGGAATGTGTAATAAATAAACGCCAAATAAGAGGGAAGCAGGAGCTTTGTCTGCGATTTGCATCAATTCTGTGCGAAGAAAGACATTAGTTTTCCAGAAAAATGTATTAAATTTTCATATTATTCTGTATTTGCCGAGCCTAAGGTCGGCGCAGCCTGGTTGATGCCGACATCACGGGATGTTTGACACCAGGCAACCATTAAAGTAAGACGTCATCCACTCAATTGTCTGTGCTAATTCTATACAACATTCTATTATTGTCTTTTGCATGCGAGTAAGCGCAGGCTCCGCCCATTGCTGCCAACAGCGAAGATGATTAACGACAATATTGGCCACGCCCCCGAGCCTTCTACTAGTAAATAGTGTAGAGAATGCGTTATAAGACATACCATATGATTACTGCTAGCTGTCGGTAGAACCGTCTTATTATTAACTACTCCACTATATTTGCATATTACCCGTTGCATAGTTAATTCAGTACGCTATTCGGATAGTTTGTGATGGTCGGCTGACTGTAGAGGTGGTTTTGTTAGCAAGTTGAGAGGATTGTTTGTAGCATCATCACTGTGACAGTTCGGACACCATTCGATTGCAGTCTGATGCAAGGATACCCCAATCTGTGAGTGTCGTTTCCTCTCGTTGTCCTGGCACCATGGACGATGACAAGAAGAACGTTATCATCGGCATCCAGAAGAGCGAGGTGATGGAAGAGGATATCGCGGCGGATAGTGACAGCAATGGACATTCATCACCTGACGATTCCACTCGGAAGAACGGATCGTGTCGCAAACGAAAGCAGGCTTTCCGAGAACAGGATCAGACGAATCCGAACGACCCACCCCAGCGGAACACCGCGAACGCCCGTGAGAGGGATCGAACTCACAGCGTCAATTCTGCTTTCACCACATTAAGAACTTTAATCCCGACCGAACCAGCGGACAGGAAGCTGTCTAAGATCGAGACTCTGAGATTAGCTGCTAGTTACATAGCTCACCTGAACACTCTGTTGATGGTTGGTTCAGACTGTGTCGACCAGCCGTGTATGAAGCACCAAACAATGTTGCGCTCAAATCTAGACAATTTACCCAAACCTGTATGTACGTTTTGTCTCAGTGCTTCAAGAACACGAACGGTAAGTGGCTACGAGGCTGGTGTGTATGTTACTTAGTCTGGGTTACCACCCCATCAAACAGATGTGGTAAGTGGCAACGAGGCCGGTGTGTATGTTACTTAGTCTGGATTACCACCCCATCAAACAGATGTGGGTGTGGCCACGAGGCTGGTGTGTATGTTACTTAGTCTGGGTTACCACCCCATCAAACAGATGTGGGTGTGCTGGGTAAATACTGGAAAGGATTATAAACCGATAATATGTTAAATACAAACAATACTGTTAACAAATAGAACATAAAACAAATAGAAATTCTGAAGGAAAGAGGCCACTAATTTATTTACTTATTTCTAGTACCTATATCAATAATAAATTATTGAATTAATATATTTTTCCATATTCAAATAAATTAGGCCCCTGTGTAGAATCTTAATCCACTGTACGTTGTAATGTGGGTAAACAAATTATACAGGTAATATTGGCACATTAAAATGGTACAGATGAAAATTGTACAAATTACTTTTTGATAAAAATAGCACAACCAGGAACATGATGATTATATACAAATACATTTTATTCAAAATGATATAACAATTTGCATTCAGTTACTCATTACAAATATATGTTTGACATACGGTACCTATTATAATTATAAACTATTTGTACTGATATTTATGCAGCTCGGATTAAAACAAACCAATTTTATATTCCACAAACGATCAATGTAATATTAAAATTGAAACATTAGGATAGAAACACATTTGTCAATAGTAGTTTACATTATAAAATTAGTTTGTTCTGTATATTTGATGACGATGTATACTAGTAATCAAGCTTGTAACTACATCTGAAGAACATATGTTTCTAATTAATGGAAAGCTCAATACATTGTAAACTATACTTTGAACAAATATCATTTCGATAGTTTATGTATACTGTTCCCACTTCAAAAGAATGGGAAAACTTTAACAACTGTTCCACACTTCAAGCTTTTTGTCTGGTAAAAATTACCACTTTGACAATTAAACTTTACAAATGAAACAAAAATATTAGCAATTTGTTTGAAAACATTGCAGAAATGGAGTCCATTTGCAGAATGCTTCCTAAGTGAAATTCTTGGACTCCCTGACCCCATATCACTCCTCTCACATACTAATTAGCCGAGCTTTTAGATTCACTTTTTTGCTATATTCAAAGAGAAAAAACATCTTCGCTAACGTGTAGCTGTCACAGGAAGGTTTACTTTTGAAACTGAAGACAGCTGATTCCGTGGCGCGAAGTCTAGCACGGAGTGGACGCAGATAGTCCGGCCGTCAATCTGGTGGTCATCATGTCGGTCTGAGAGAATGACCGGTAACACAATCCCATCAAGTTGACGTTAGTTAGGAAGCAATACTCTTAAACATTGCGTAACGCGTAATGCGTAATTAAACACGGAATGAGTGACACAATCAGAGCGTGACACACCAATAAGTGTAAACTAATCGCTTTTTGTTTACAAGCCAATAAAACATAAACAATCATTTAAAACTTCCACAATACGCGCAATTATAATAATATTTTATGTTGCATTAGGTCCATGGCCCTTGATCACAATCATAATTATTTACATAATTAATTTATACAACACAGATACAGGTGTATTATTACAGCTTGCATGAATAAGAATACATATCTACTTGGCATTATTGTAATACATAATTAATGGTATTTCTTTGTTCAAAAGACTTAAAACAATACAGTACTAATTATCAATGGTGATAATGATGATGATGATGATGATGATGATAACAACAACGACAACAACAACAACAACAATAATAATAATAATAATAATAATAATAATAATCTAGAATAACTTACTATTAAGACTCATATAGAATACACATAGTAAATATTGATAATAACAAACAGTGACTAGTGAATATTTAAAAAGTAAAAAGAATCTTTCAGTATTTGGACATTACTCAAACTTTGAGCTTGTTTTACTATTTACGCCGACCGCCCGTCATTCAGTTATAATACTAATATGCTACTATCACATTATACAATCTGAAACACAAACGACATAATTATAACAATGGAATACATTAAAAAAAAAGATTATTAATACTATACCATTATCACAATTATTTAATCACTACATGAACAAAGGAATTAATTTAAAACTTTAGGCAATCTCATATTTTCGTTTATGATGTACAACAATGCTAAACGATTTTACTCTAAATTTATTAATTAAAACACAACAATGCTAAACGATTTTACTCTAAATTTATTAATTAAAACACAAAAAACCTTTAAGATGGAAATGGACTGTTTTAATTCATCGTTGTAAAAGCTTACACACTATATATATTACTAGGCCTATATATTTTATAGCATAAACAAGACAACACCAATTCCCGTCAAGAACAGCAATAAACACAAGCACAATGTTGTAACACAAACAGTCAATGCTTTACACTGAAATTAGTATATGAATTAATAAGAGCAATAATTTATTACTAACTTGCCATTAGTTAATAGTTATGATTATTTATGTGTTTAGAAAGCTGAACAATTCCACAGTGTGCATGCACGTTCGTTAACATTCTTGTCCGTTCGTACGCGTTCAGCTTGTTTGACTGTAATGCAGTTTTTACCGGACACTTGTCTCGATGGTCAAGCAGATTTATTGCTTTAAATAGAAATGATACGTGAAAAGGAACACAAGTGAGAACAGTTTCGTCTTGTTACCGTGGGAATATTCCTTTCAAACTCATCGTCAATTCTCTCACACTAGCTGGGCATGGCCACAAAGCCAACAATCATCTTTCAGAGAGTAAAATTTTAATTTATTAGAAAATTTAAGTAAAATGTAATTCAGTAATTTTAGTAAATTTAAAGTTAAGATTGTAATGCAAAATATTAAGAATATCACAACAGGAAAGGTAATTATTTTTAATTCATCATATTTTATTAAAAATCGTACGAATCATAATTATAATAACGTATAAAATATTAAATTATGCAAATCACCTATTACGTAATATAATTACGAATTACATTATTTAATTTATCACTATTAATATGTAAAATAAATGCATGTACATTATTTAATTCATCATATTCGTTTGAATGCTATTTAAATCAGTCCTTATAATTTATGTGACATAATTTAAATTAAAAGTTGCAATATTAAATTATATAAATTATTAGAATTAATTAAAAAATATAAAAATCATTGGTTTGTGACTCAATAATGGATACAACAATTACTAAATGACGACTTGATTGATAATGTGGTCGGTTTTTTGTTGATGATCTAGTTTTAAAATCATCTTATTTTATATTATACAGAAATGTTATTCACGGTTGGAATTACTTTATTAAGGCTCGGTGTATTTGCTGCGGACTGCATTCACAATTGCTGAATATTGCTTCTATTAAACATATCAAATCTAAACGACAAAACATTGACATGCCCAAATATGTAATGCGTATCTCTGCACAAGACAGAGACGAAGGGATATTGCGAAAAAGTAGAGATGGAATATATTTTGTAATCTAATTTTTATTTAATTAAAAATGTGTGTTTCAACGTTACATCTAAAGAAAAGTAAAAATGTCTTCTATTTTAGATTCAAATACAAAAGCAGTATTAAACAAAGCGATATACCAACCAATAATTATGTACAAGGTTTACAAATCATTTTCCTTTTTAACAATTAAGAAACGGAGTTTTCAAAGCAAAAATATTCTCGAAAATCTAAGCCAGTGTTCTGTATTCCTTCATTCTTCATCTGTCTTTACTTACGTTGACAGTTTATTTTCTTCTTAGTGACCCAGATGTTATTTATTATATTACAAATATTATTATAATGGTTGTACTGACAAGCTAGATTCATTTGTAAGGGAATGCGTTTATTACCCACAATGCTTATAATTGTTAACAAAAGATTTTTTCAGGAATGAATAAATAATAGTTTTTAAAAATGTTTACTTGTTAATTAAATAAATAAAAATTTATTAAATATAAAATAATGTATAAAAAAATAATAGGTTAATCATTATTATATAAAGAATAAAAACAAAAATACATAACGGTATTCGGGTTTCTGGGTTTTCCAGACAACAAGGGTAAACCATTTATACAGTTTTAGTAACTTACATACTGCATATTTCCAAAAACAATAAATAATATTTATAAAGAAATAAATCTATTAATATGTAGCGATGAAATGGGGTGTTATTATTATTGCTTGAACGTAATCAGTAAGCACGTGGGTTTGAAATTATATTCATTGCGATAAATCCGACTTCTTATTAGATAATAATTATATATTTATATTTTCTTTATTTCTCAATATTTGCTTTTTTATTTTATAATATTTAAAACTAAGACTAAGTCACTCTTGAAACATGCATCAGTGTTGTTTTCTCAATATTTACATGCGTTTAGTACTAAGGAATGTTATATTTAATAATTACAAGTTTGAAAAAATTATATAGAATAGTCATCATAGAAATAGAGAATACTACACTACTCGGCGATAGACACCATTTTCTTGAAGTTCTAAGGGACACGATTGTTGAATTCTATTTTTTTACAAACCATGTATCGATTAGCATCGCTTTTAAACGAGATCTGATAAAAAAAAATAACACTTTTAAAAAATGGCTGTGTCCAGTCAATCAGAACATTATGAAAATCAATCAATGAATTCTAATGTGTATTGGTACCGCGTTGGACACGGAATAATCATTTAGATAGAATTTTAAATGACATGTGAGAGACGGCCATATAAAATATGTAAATCTTATTTATTGGTGTGTAAGGAACACGGTTGACTATTAATTTGTCAATATCTCCCTTGGACAGTGCTAGTTTTGTAATTAGCGATGTTTTGAAATTATAATTGTGAGCAGGTATCGTTTTATGCCATGTGAAGTAGAGACTAATACAGCAATAGGAAATAGTTTTGAATGTACGTGTATAATGTTATCTGTGGGCATCGTTATAATATAACATGTTTCTGTTTAAAAGTATCAAGTCGATAATTATATATTCACTAGTGGTGCTAGCACGAGTAAAACTGTATACTTGTAGTTCACTAACATAAACGTCTGTATGACTCCGATGTTTTACAATTTGACATTTGTAGCTAGTAGGCCCTATTTGAACGTATTAACCAAATTAGATGTATAGTGATTTGCGATACAATTTCCAGTGACAAAAATCCTTGAAGGCGCATTGCCGAGTTATAAGACGAATGCCATGCACTGTACGTGCACATCTAATACCTCTTGTAACATGTTTCTGGCTAATAGAGCCTTTCTATTATTAAAGTAAACATTTACTTGCATCTTATTGTTTACAATATTAATATAATTATGTACATCTTATGTATTTCTGGTCATCCACATTTTTATAGTAGATTAATGTATACTAAGTCTTTTGTCTAAAATAATTTGTATCATACTAAATTAGTGTAGACAAAGTCCAAGGACTATACAAAGGTATATACACATATTGCTATTGTAAGTAGGCCTACTAACGTGTACATAAAATATTAATGTTAACTATAAAAAATAGAAATGGTCTATTAACAAATTGCATTACGAGCGCATTTAGGGTAACATCCGTCTTAAAACTCGGAAGTATGCTTTAAAAGTACCTATTTATCTTTTGGTTTTTGTTTTCTTTAGTTCACCAAAACATTTTAAAGCAGATTTATATTACTGTATATTCATTGTGATGATGTTATGCTATGTTATACGATTTGATTGGCTGACCCCTGTCAACTTCTGTCGAGGTCAATCGAATCAATATAATGGCAAAGCCATTATTCTTTTTTAAAAATGTCACAGGTAGATGACCTTGTCTTCTCAACATTGCATAGAAAGACTGGTCAACATTAATAACTGTCGAACAATAGGACTTTGACGTATGGACTATATAGAGACGAGCTATTCTTAAAATAGACAACAAACCATTACCTAAAGTAGTTACGTGCTTTAAATATTCAAATAAGGTTCAAGCACGTCTGTCATGGTCAGCTGCTTCGACTGTCAGACACAAAAAGTAGTTTACATGGAGAATCACACCCAGACGCGCGCATGCGTTAGAAATAGTTCGTGTAGACTGGACTTTGGGAAAACTCTGCTGACTTTTACCTTTGACTGTGGCGCACCGTGGGAGTAAATATGTGAAACAAGTTAACACTACAGTCCTGTGATGTTGGTAATTGGCGATAGCGTTGAAAAGTTTGATCATGTCGTTCCAGGTCAAGACCTGGCGAGTTAAGACGTACGAGTTGAAACATGGATGTTTGGCGAGAAGTACTGTATAGATAGATATACCAACAGCCACGATACCGTATAGATAGATATACCAACAGCCACGATACCGTATAGATATACCATTATTCAAATTGAAGTACCCTACAGTAACCAAACTTCTTAGTTTCATACGAGATTATAATATACATCATAATAAGTAATGCATTATATACACAAAATATATTATTGTAGGCCCCTACATGTTATATATTCGAAAGTAATATGAAAATAAACATTTAACTTGTTGCTATAATTATATTATATCACCTACATGTACAATATTGGATGAAGCCATAATTATGTAAATCATTTACACGCTTTGAATAAGCTAGGTTTTGATTTACCTTTTAGTTTATATAAAAGGTACTTTGAACGACACGCGATTGCAACGATCGTTTTCGCAATTTTCTCAGACACGTCTCTCCACAAACAACCTCCCCCCCACCCCCCCACCCGCCACCTCCTAGGATCTGCCTCTGCCAATAATATAATGGACAGATTAATACTAAAGTGCAATTCATCTTCAATCTCGTTAACACAGACACAACCTATTCTTTTAGAACTGTCAACATTATGCTATGTACCAGTCTTAAACCTATAGAATTTACTCTCAAAATTATTTTACGAACATAAAACTTAAATACAGCAACATCATCCATACGCCCGCATGCTTCCGATGGTAAGAGTTGATATTGACTGGTATAGTCAAATTCCTTTCCGGCTTTTTGGTTTCCCTTTGATGTTCCTTTCAACCAGGTAATAAATTAAGACCTATAGAATAAATCTGTTTTGGAAGCGTGACATCATGAGCCAGTGCTAGTTGTGACATCATGGGACTTTGTGAGCAATGTTATCATTTGGGTCTTGTAAGACGTCACATCATGGGGTTGTGCAGTTCGTCACATCGTTTGGTAATGCAAGGCGCCACACACCATCCAATCCATGGTCTAGTGTAAGGCATCAGATAATGTAAAAATTAATGTTCTGCAACAAAAATTATTAACATAATTAAATGTTTATTCTTCCGATTCATGTAAGGATTGAACGTAATCATTGTTTAGTTTATATAATTTAACAAGTTTAAGTTGTCTAATCTAAGTAAAAAAAAAAAGAGAGTGCGATGTTTTAATTTCATCTGAAGTTTGCGAGTACTTTTTCCACGCGAATTAGATCAACGTTTCTTGCAATGATAATGGATGAAATAAAACTGGAAACTTGCCATGTATAAGCACAATGAGAAAATACAGCTGGATTATACCTATTCTAATCTAGTAACTGTTTTACCTCATTTACCCAATTATTGCAGCTAACGAACTGCGCTACTGCATTAGTCAGCTGGAGTTTCGTGAGGTTGTAGGATCGTTCCTCGTCACGGGACGTGTTGGGATATCTTCCATTCCAACCAGTGAACCACGACTAGTTCACAAAAGGCAGTGATGTGTGCTATCCTGCCGTGGAAAGGACACACACAGAGCCCATCTGACGGCAGCGGGTTCTTCCGAGACATGCGTCGACATAACCGTCTGTTTGACATCCAATACATGCTGATTAACTTTATCTCAACTTTTTGTTCCTTTAGACGAGTGAACCAAGACTGGAACTAATATTATAGTTTTAATAAACATTTTCCAATAGAGGGTTGGAATGTGGGGTTCGTTCCAACCCCAAACCTGGCCCATGTAAATATGAGTATGCCTACAATCACGTAACTGTCGTATTGTAACTGTTTGAAATAGGCTTTTTGACTTTCCTTACCCTGTGTGTACATCTAATGCTATTTCTGGCTAATAGAGCATTTTGTCGTTAAACAAACAAACTTTATCTTTATAATGTCACATGATACAATTGTCTTAATCAGTATAATTTCTTTATTGTGTGTAATTTGCTAAACAAACGATATAGGCCTATGGTGACGGGATTATTTTAGAACTTCAGAAACACTTGGCCTATTAATTTTGTCTATTTGTTTTTATATAGGGCCTACACAGGTCTACGAATATGTCTTTTCTGTTAGTGTATTTTATAGTCAATATCGTTAACAATAATTCTATACTTATTTACGGCATATATACGCACCTATTATTTCTATAAATATATTTTGTATTTCTGTGGCGATAACATGTAGGCCTACCGGAAATGAGATTTAATTGTATTTCTGTGGCTATAACATGTACCGGAAATGAGATTTAAAAGGATTAAGCATGATAAATCAATTAAACAAATTAACAACCAAATCCTACACTGTTCCAAGTGAAACACATACACGCTAAAAGAAATTCAACATCAACTATAAAAAAAACATTCCCAAGTTAATGTTTAGGCCTATAGATAATGCCGCGTTAAAAATCAGTTTTGATTTCTCATGACATAATATTATCTGGTTCCGTTTAACAATGACGTCATCAGGTAGCTATAGACCATTAACGCGTCGCCAACAAAACTAAAATTGCAACGGTTAATTTCGGTATAATAATAATATTATTATGTCGTCAAATCGGAAAACACAGTAGGGTTATCCCTAATTTATCTGTAAAAAAACCCTCACCATAAATATCGAAGCTTTCTAAAGAGACCGCTAATGAATTCATTATTTAAAATTCGGTGGGCGAGTCTATTAATTTGCATAGGGGTTGTAGGTTAATTTTCAATATACCCATGACCACATTATAGTAATAATGAATTAAATTAGGCTGGTAATGTTAGCAGTATGGCTCTGTTACTATGTAGTATAGTCTATGCCATACTCGGGATTTTTTGCTTTAACTTGATTGAAGCTTGTCTTTTTCGACTGGTTTGTTCTTTTTATTATTTTTAATGTTCGGTAAATCCCGCCTATCTTGTTCGGTAAATCCCGCCTATCTTGTTCGGTAAATACCGCCTATCTTGTTCGGTAAATACCGCCTATCTTGTTATCTAACATGATAGAAACTTATTAACACGTCTACCTCTTCAGTTGATATAATAATGTTGTTGATAAAACAATGTTAGGAAGACTTAGGGCCGATTTCTCGTCACCGGTTTAATCTGATCGCCGGTTTAAGCATTTTTTATTTATCGAATTGTTTCTTTGAATGCCCTTCTGGTGTAAAACAGGGATGTAAAGCGAGTCCTCTACTTTTTTCTTTTTTCATAAATGAATTAGCCCATGATGTAATAAAAGGGGGTAAATTGGGTGTGCAAATTTTACCTAACCTTAAGGAGCTTTTTTTACTCCTATTTGCAGATGATATAGCGCTATTGTCACTTACCCCTTCGGGGCTCCAGACACAAATTAATAATTTAAAGAAATCTGCTGATAGATTTTATCTGACAGTTAATTTGGATAAGACAAATATTGTTGTTTTTAGAAATGGAGGCCGTCTGGCATCAAGAGAAAAGTGGAAATATGGAAATTCCGAAATTAAAGTCGTTAATAGATATAGATATCTTGGCATGAATTTCACTACAAAAATTAGTAAGAATTTTGCCTTGCATCATGCTGTGACAAAAGCAAAGGGAGCAGTTATTCAGATTATTAGATCATTATACAAATTGGGCTCTTTCAACAGCCAAATATTTTTTAAACTTTTTGATTGCCAAATTGTACCTATGTTAACATATTCATCCGAAATATGGGGTCTCTCTAGGGTGGCTGAAATTGAAAGGGTGCATACATATGCATGTAAACGTTTTCTAGGTGTACCCTCTCGTGCACCCAATCTTATGGTCTATGCAGAAACGG
Organism: Melanodrymia aurantiaca; assembly: GCA_032355825.1. Taxonomy (NCBI): domain Eukaryota; kingdom Metazoa; phylum Mollusca; class Gastropoda; order Neomphalida; family Peltospiridae; genus Melanodrymia; species Melanodrymia aurantiaca. The sequence continues at coordinate 12,983 of JAULBR010085341.1, forward strand.
GCAGATATCCGCTCTGTATTACAACTACTATTAAATCTGTTAAATATTGGACACGTTTGATACAACTGCCTTCTTCTAGACTATGCAGGCAAACATACATAATGCTTTATAATCTCTGTTGTAAAGGGAAAAATAATTGGGCAAGTCAGATGGAATATATGTTATGTAGTAATGGCTTTGGCTATGTCTGGATGTTTCAAGAAATTGG
>JAULBR010085352.1:0-23516 GCA_032355825.1 Melanodrymia aurantiaca
CACTTTCCGACTCCAACCCAGAGTGAGTGCTCCGTCAGGCTCAATGGGTAGGTGTAATACCACTTATACCGACCAGTATCCACAACTGGTTTAACAAAGGCCGTGGTATGTTCTAACCCCTCTGTGGGAAAGTGCATATGAAAGATCCCTTGCTACTTATAAATTTGGAGTAGCGGGTTTCCTCTCTCATAGTAATACTGCAGTCAATGCAGCTGGACTGCGTAACCATGACAGACGTGCTTGAACCTTAATTGAATATAGGCATGTAAATAAGTTATAGCTAACTAACTAACTAACTAACTAGTCTGACAGGTACCTGGTCTCCATGGCGCAGTGGTTAACACATCGGGTTGAAGACTGGTAGGTACTGAGTTCGAATCCCATTTGTGGTATATTGGATTTTTAATCTCAGTACCGACTCCAACCCAGAGGTCAAATTTAAAAGGTCATGCTCAACCAACTAGATTAATTAGAACATTACTGGCTAAGTAAAGCCATGCCAAGATACTTACTGAAAAGTGTTTGTATTTATATATGTGATTCAAGATAAACTACTCATGACCGTCACATAAATAAATTAATGTAGATACATTTTTGTGGAAAACACACTGAATTGACAATGCTTCGTCTACTGATGTTTATCACATATTCTGCAGTAAAGTGACACGGTTTGATGTTTGTTTAATTATATTACAGGTAATTACAGATCGTCAGCACCTGTAGTTCCTAATCCCGCCCCACCCATGCAATCCCAGGTTTACAGCCAGGTGTATGTTGACAACACACAAGACAACGAAAATGAAAAGTATGTTTTATATGTGTTATAAATAACAATTCATTTTTAACAGGAACACTGCATTATTCCATAACACTTTTGTTTATATTTATATAATGTTACAATACACCATTTAGAACCATTGTTTTTTTTCCCATTCCAGCCAGTGGAACACGAAAATAGTGTATCATTCTTATAGATTTATCTGTTTGAGAGAACACTATATGAGAGATTTATCTTCTCACATAGCCATCTGTCAGGTCATTTTAAAGACACGTCGTTGACTGCCCAGCAGAATCCATGTTTGAGACTGTACCATTATGTAATACTATAATTGTGTATTAGATACTGTTTATCTTGCAATCCATTGTTTAAAAACCTATCCAACTCCATTAAGATCAAATGTCTTAAGCTAAATGGTCTGAAGATACATGTACGGAAAATAAATGGTCAAGACATAAATGGCCGTAAGATTTAAACGATTGCAAGATAGATGGTTGGAAGATAAATGGTCAGAAGATAAATGGCTGGAAGATAAAAATAGTAAGAAGTTAAATGGTCTGTGATAAATGGTTGGAGATAAATGGTCGCAAGATTGTTTGGAAGATAAATGGTTGGAAGATGAATAGTAGGAAGATAAAGGGTTGAAAGATAAAGGGTTGGAAGATAAAGGGTCAGAAGATAAATTGTTGGAAGATAAATGGTTTGAAGATAAATGGTCGGAAAGATAAATGGTTGGAAGACAAAAGGTCGCATATAAATGATTGGAAGATAAAGGGTTGGAAATTAAATGGTTGGAAGATGTTGGGTCCAGTGCAATTGATAAAATCAATATTGAAATCATTACATAGGATAGTCGTGGTTGGATGTACAAATATGATGTATAAGATATAGTCTAGAATGATGTTATATTGAACACATCCTTCTTTTTCTCTTCTGCTGTTTGACCACTGTTGGTGTTAAAATTTAGGATGAAAGTCATGGTTGTAAGTTTATTTAACTGTAGAAGATGATCATTCACATACACAGGTCAAGCACTATCAGCCTGTCAAGTACATGACTCACGGCATAATATACTTACATTCGGCAGTCTGCAGATCACTTCCTCATTTGTAATATACGTACATGTAATTATATATATACATGTATATACATGTCCATGACTTGAGTAGCTGTTCATGATAGGAGCAGGGCATAGCTTAGAGCAAGAGCATCTGACTGTGGTTTGATAGGTCGACTGATCGATCTTCCTCAGTCAAACCGTTAAGTTATTTCCCGTTCCAACCAGTGATCCACGACTTGCCTATCAAAGGTCGGTTTAAGTGGTAGTACACCTACCCAATAAGCCATGCTTTAACACTCACTGTGCGATGGAGCTGGTTCTATGATTAAAACTCCCATGCCACCAATGAGATTTGAACCCAGTACCTATCAGCTTTAAGCCCAAAGCTTATACCACTATACAACAGAGGCTGGTGTGCAACAGTTATCTCTCAACAACTTATTATATTCAACAGATGTATATTTAAATTTTTGTTGTGCAATTCTTATCATCCATAATTATATTGTATCATTGGATTGTTGAGGGCTTCATAATCTAAGATATATTTTGAGCAATGCCCATTAACATGTCAGATATTACTATTATATTGCATTTCCATATATCTTATGGGTAAAAAAGGGTCAAATTGTTTTAGTGAATCATCTGGAGTAAAGTTTTTAAAATGCTTATTATAGGACCTAACTCTCAATTATTATAACTTGATATCTGTCAAATGCTCACCTCTTGAATATATATACCAAGGGCAAAGTCAAAGTCATTAAGATTTTTGAGATTTTTAGGCTTAGGCTAATGTTTTTGGTAGGAGGGTGTGTGCCTACTGTTAGTAGAAAGCGAAACAAAAAGACACAAATACATCTCTATTAATATATCACTTCAACCCATGCACCTTTAAACAACGTGACCATGACAGACATGCTTGAACTTTAATTGGATATAAGCACGTAGATAAGTTATAATTAACTAACAGAATAGTTATTTCTCATAAAGTGAGTTAAATATGTCGGTAAGATAAATCTGTTGTAAAAGCACCTCTCTGGGTAAGTTGATTTTTATGTACCCTCTGTGTGCTCTTTTAGCCTGTGTCAAAGTTGAACCGTAAAGAGCATATATAGAGGAATACATAAAAATCCATATATACCACTTGTGATGCTTTTACAACGTATATATTTTATATGATTATTTTGTCATATTAAATTGACGACATTTAAAAAAGATTCCAATGTTGTATAAAATACAAACAATAAAATTAGTTATTTAATACTACTTTCATACTTAATCAGTGTGTTTACTTTCAATTATCTTAAATTCTTAATCAATAATTCTGTAGTGTTACGATATTGTGTCACAGGGTATTTTGCTAGCAGTAATGTATCACTTCACGGAAGTGTGTCCTCAGGACATTATATGTAGATCTAGGTCTTAATGTCTACAAAGTAACATGTCTTGCAGGCACATTGGTCAGACTTGTTTACACTTTTCTTATTAAACTTTACTCTGGACAAGCATCGAGGGAAGCGCTTTCTGTGAATGGAAACATTGTGCTGATCAATGCAAAACTCGGTTGTGTACACCGTGTGCACATTTAACTATCCGTCAACATAGACATGGCATTTTCACCTGGTCAACTGAGGAGGAAATTCAAGGATGCGTAAGCTTGTTTGTGAACACAAAGTGTATGGACCTCCCGTGTGTTCACTTGAGGAAGTGACTGGACACTGTGGGTTCGATACACTATTTTTGGTTTGATAAAAGCTATTTTTGTTTTCAGACCGTCATTTTTCATATGCTCATTAACAATTTATTTCTCTTTCATTTTTGACTTTGATCTCGATTGGATATTATCAATGATGTTTTGTCAGTCAAAATCAAAAATGAATGGCATCCATCTGTTTCTTTCCAGGATACACCGAGACGATAACCAGACCCACAAACGACAACACTCTGGTGGAGGAGGTACGACTAGTAGTACATTTGAACTGTTGTATGTACAGTATAATAATGTCATAATAGGGTTTTGTTTGAATCAGAGTAGGTATGACTATTAGTACATTTGAACTGTTGTATGTCCAGTATAATTTATAAATAAAGTCATAATAGGGTTGTGTTTGAATCAGAGTAGGTATGACTATTAGTACATTTAAACTATTGTATGTACATTATAATAATTTCATAATAGGGCTTTGTTGTGAATCGAGTAGGTGTAAATATTAGTACATTTGAACCATTGTATGTCCAGTATAAATTTGTATAATTATGTTATGATAAAACTTTAGTTTTACCTGAGTTTGTATAAATATAATATTAGTACATTTGAACACTTGTATGTACAGTATAATAATGTTAAAATAGGGCATTATAGTGAATCAGAGTAGGTATAAATAATATTAGTACTTTTGAAGATTTGTAAGACATACAAATCTTCAAAACAGTTCTTCATAACAGTTATGATAGTGCTAACACCTGAGTTGGTATAAATAATTGTACAGTATAGGCTGATTATGTCTTAATATGGCTTTAAATGAGTTGGTATAAATAATAGTACATTTGAAGAATTATGTGTCGAGTATAAGTATGTCATTGTAGTGCTTTAACTCACTTGCCATAGATAATAGAACATTTGAAGATTTGTATATTGATTATATTTATAATTGTGTTTAACCAGAGTAGGTATAATTATTTTTATTTAATCTTCGTGTTTGTGTTATAAATAGAATGTTAAACTTGTTTTTGTCTCTCGTGAAATTGTTTTCACATACCCGTTTATGTTGTTGTTCATAAACTTAATGGCAATAGGCACATACTTATTTTGTATGTTAAAAGTATGTGTATTGCTTTTAGATTAATATCAAGGTATATACTGCAAAAGTGACTACTGATACTTACAGAATACGTGTCACTTTAATTTCAGGACCCATTATGCGCGATTCACATCCTATACAGCACGAGCCTGTACCAGTTCATCCACAAGCACCCCAGGCTCCTCCAGCACCCCCTGCTCCTGCTCTTGCTCCTGCTCCTCCAGCCCCACCAGCACCAGCACCCCCGGCTCCACCAGCTAGTGGACCACCCCCAGCACCACCGGCCCCATCTCCCATCTCTGGGGGTAGTGCTCCACCACCACCCCCTCCCCCCTCGTCTTCATCATCGGGTGGCACTAATGCCAGTGGACTTGCATCAGCGCTACAGAATGCTAAACTGAAGAAAGTTGTGAAGGTAAGAAATCTAATTAATCAATAACCATACAGTGTTTTAAGATTTGGTGATATATATTGGGGGGTTTTATCGTCGCAAATTTAGTTTTGTTGGCGATGCGTTAGTGGAGACAAAATGGGAAATGTGTGATTGTAAAATCACAGATATGCGTTGGCAAATTGGGAAATACAGTAGAGTAATCCCTATTTTAATTCAGCTGTTTTTTAATTAGTTTATTTTTCTTCAAACTAAATCGATAATAACTTCTTTTGCATAAAGAATGGACAGTCATTATAAATACAGTTGAATCCCAGTGTCTCGAACACCATCAGTGCTTGAGAAACTGTTCGACCCATCGGGTAGTTCGACCCAAGCATCAGCAACTTAATATAAGGGTTTAATTCGGGAGTGTTACCATGTATTCGACCCTTCCGCGTTCGAGCCAACGAGATTCTACTGTAGTTAAATTGGAATTTATTTGTTATTCCATTGATGTCTTTCGAATGAAATTGTCATGATATTAAAAAAAGCAAATTGGGTTTATAAAAGTTGTTTTTTTATGATAAAATGTGTGTATTATAATAGAGTGAAGAATCTGATACCAGTGGGACAATTGGTCGCAGTGGTGGCAGCAGTGGTGGAGGTGGTGGCAGTGGAGGTGGCATGGGAGACATGTTGTCAGAGATGCAGAAGAAATTAGCAGAAAGAAAGGCCAAAACTGAGAACAAGAGCGGTGTAAGTATATGATAATGCATGCCCTTATTTTGTACATGTGTACTACTAACTGACATTATTTTATTGTAATATTGTGTGTGTTTATAGCTTATAGTACACATATTATGTTTCAACACAAAAATTAATAAACAATTTTGAACCAGATGCCATTTTTGGAACTATGACCAGCCACTTTAATGAATGTGATTAAATTTGTTCTGACAGAGTTTGTGTTATTAAATATATGACTATTTCTAATTATTGTTAACACATTCATCTATATATTACCATAATATGTTTATTCATCAATTTTGCAAACAAATTAAATGCTTAAAGGGTGTTTTGTGCTGGTTTGAACATGAAGCAATAAACAAGTGCTAGTAATAAAATAAATGTGTACATGCATATTAAGTCCACGTTTAAACATATTGCAGCCACAACCGGCAGGTGGTGACCAAGCTATGCCGCCAATAGCCCCAGCAACAGAACGGAAGCCGTGGGAGAAACCCAGTGCGCATGGTCAGATCAATGGATCAGAGTCTCCCAGAACCATGAGAAAGTAAATAGTTTACAACAAATAGGCATTATGCAAACATATTCCAGGATTGTTAACAAAAAAAACCTTCCAAATTATTTTCATAATTCATATATTTGCATTTTGTTTGTTACGCATGATTAAGATATTTTCAGTGTTTGGTAATTGGCAATTGTCATAGACTTAGCTTATGGACAAAACACTTCACTGTGATTAATTGAGTTTTGGCAAAAGATTTCAAAACACAGATATGATGTAATTCACCTTTAACTTTTCAAACAGTTTGTTCAACATTTTAGAAAACATGTGCAAACATGTACTGTATAAGTACAAATTGTTAATAACATTGCTCTTACACTTCCACATGTAAAATCACAATCTGTTTACTTGTGTTTGTTGAACTGAAGATGTAGTATTCTGAAAAAAATATATAGTTATAAACCATTATGATCATACTAGAGTCACCTGTTGACTAATGTAGACAAAATATCACTTGGTGAATTACTTTTAACAACAGGATACGTTTGTGATGAGTCAGAAATGTGGAAGCAACTCTTGCATGATTATTATTGTTGTCTTTGTCAGGCGGAATGCGTCTCTAACAGGTCAGGAGAATCTAAGCACGCTGAATGGATCGGTGGGAGATCTAGAACAACTTAAACAGGACATTCTTTCAGAGATGAGGAAAGAAATGCACAACATGAAATTGGATATCATAGAAGGTAATGGATCTTTTCTCACTGCCTCTTCTTGGGGGTCGGGGTGGGGGTGACTGGGGTGTAGATCACCTGTAAAGCATCCACCTGATGGGCAATAGTTCGACAGATCGATCCTCCTCAGTGGACCCGTTGAGTTATTTCCCGTTTCAACCAATGATTCATGACTGGTCTATCGAAGGATGTGGAAGTGCACATAAAAGATTCCATGCTGTTATTTGAAAAAAAAGCAGCCTATGTGGCGGCTGTAGGTCTCCTCTGTGACCAAGTGTCGATATAACTGTGCGTTTGACATCCAATAACCGCTGATTAATAATCAATGTGTTCTAATGATGTCGGTAAACAAACAAACTTTTTCCTTTTATGATTTTTTTACATTTTGGTAGTTGATTATATAATTATTATGATATAAGATAACTACCTTTTTTGGTAGTTAATGCCAGATTTTTTTTATTATTTATTTATTATTATTTTTTATAAATAAGTATTTATTGTCCCAGATAAAAAAATAGGTATGCTATGATAATTGTAGGGTTGGGGCCCTACTTCATTGTTTACAAGTGCATTATGGATAATGCACTAATGCCAAATTTTAATTAAGGGTAAGGAATGTTCATTCAATATTTTGACTAATATTAAACAATTTTATTTTTATCCTTTAATTATTTTACGGTATATTCCGGTTGCCAACATTTGTGTTATTGTGTTTTAATTTTGTAGCTGTACGTCAAGAACTGAGTCATAGATAAAGTTGACATGAAGGCAAGCTGGTTTTGCTCAATGCTGAACAAGTGTCTCCAACTTGTACATCAAGTCACAATGATTTTCTACCAATCAATCTTCCATACCAATCTCTGAGTCATAATGATGGACCCCGGCATCTTTCTGGTGCATCACTGGACCAAGACAGATTTCTTCGTCAGTTTGTTATTAACTCTTTATCATCCCCGCAGACCACATTCGACTGAACTAGCTTTCACAGTCAACCGTCTAATGTATAACTTGTAACGGTTGGAGGGTTAAGTGAAAGTTGCTTTTGCTTATCTTCTGTTTGGATGCCTATTCAGCAAATACTGGTTTTCCACTCTAGTTTTATCTTTTGCTTGCTCTTTCGCTCCACTAAGTTTGAAATGTCAGTGAAACTGATATCTGGATGAAGACAGATGTCAAACTGTGATCTCTGCGTGCTTCGTGTATGTAGAGAGGAACATGAAATGGAACTAACTTCTGATGTTTTTCAAACAAAAGTATTATATTTGTCACTAATACAGTACCATATGTATTGTGACTCACTTGTATACATTTACTAATCTACTAGTATCAATTTATATACATCTATATATATTTTGACTGTTTTAGTACTATAGTTTACTTCAACTTGTAGTTACTTAAATAGTACTCTAATTATTTTTAGATTATTTCATTAATTAACATGCTATAACATAATGCTATGCAGGTATATTTTTAAGCATTAAGAAATTTGAGAAAAAATTCCTTTTGCCAATAAGCTTTAATATAGAAAACAAAGTAATAGATATAGGATACTCCCCAACTGTTCTGTCTTATTATCATCATCATTATCATCATCATCATCATCATCATCATCATCATCATTTATATGCACAAAAATGATAAAAGTATTAATTTAAAGGTTGCCAACAACATTCTGTCAGCCTTGGTACATCCATGGTCTTTGATGGCAAATTGTACTCAAGTATATATATGTGTGGTGGGTTGGGCATGGCAGGGCAATATATGAACGTTCAAGATAGACACACTTTAATAGGAATGGAATGGAATGGATGTTGAACGACACCCCAGCACGAAAATAAACATCACCTATTGGGTGTCAGAACAAAAAATTTAATTCTAAAACTCAGTCTATAATGCTGATCAAAAATTATTTCATTATCAAGCTATATACAATATAGGGTAAAAGGCTATATAATTATATATCACAGTTAATCCTAAAATTTGCTGTAAACATCTGTTTCCTGAAGGAAGTTTAAAACAAGTTGTGGGTGGAAGCTAAATGATTCCACCTTTTTAAAAGATACACATCATCATGAAGCATTTTGATACTTTCATCAATGTGTGCTGATAAAATATATCACAAGTCATGAGGAGGATATGTTTTTATCATTCATTATCATTCTCTCTATGGTTAACAGGAAGTAAATGAAAAGCAAACACAGTTTTGTTCAAAGATGTGGTACTGTCATGTTTATTGGTTTACCTGATCGGATAACAGTCCAAGATTAATGAGGTCATATCTCTGGAGGGCACATCATAAAGCCTAAAATAGTCACTAATCGTGAATGATAAATCTTATTTATTACTCTAGAGTATTAGTTTGTTCACTTCTATGAACTGAATCTTTCAATTTTATATTAAATATTACTGTATTTACCTGTTCTTTTCATCATACTTGGAATTTGTCATTCATTTTGGAATTATATGTATTTCCAGTCATCGATTTGATTATTTTAAAACATGTTTTACCTCCATGGTCAATTTGAGTGCCAGGTAGCTGAACTTTTTCAAATATTATACTGCTTTTATTATGGTTTTACGGAGGTACACTTAGACGCTTCTTGTTATAAATATTGCAGCCTTCAGTCAAACAAAATTGGCTCTTGGCATGAATACAACAGAGAAATAAAACAAATCAGCATATCAGACCAGTATTATACAGCATTAAGTGGTAAACGCACCAGTACCAAATATTTTAGTGTGGACAGGTATATGTAGTTTCAAGTTAACTACTTTAATGAACAAGTAAACGCATAAATATTTGATGCTGTTGTGTTCTATTTTTGCTGTGTGATTTTTCCAAACAAATTGTATTAACAGCTTATATTAGCATATTTCACTCCAGGTCAATAACAGTGTCATAATTACATTAAAAACTCCTTGCTATTTTAGTGTCCTTAAAAAACTAATATGATATAATATGTATTCGGTTTAACTAACTATCATCTCAAACAACATCAGAAATCAATCGAGTCGACATTCTTGAATCTTAATTTAATAGAAGCTTCTATATCTTTACCAGGACCATAAAGAGATCTCAATTTTACAAAAAACAATTCTTGTGCGAAACGATTTCCGATAATGCTAAAAAAAATGGGCTAAATGGTTATCAATATTAATGCTATGTGGGTAAAATAATTAGTACAGTAAAACCCATCTAAACCAAACACACTTAGGACCGAGTGAAATGCCCAGTTTAGAGGGGTATTCGGTTTACTGTGGTTTAAATACAGCACATAAGACTGTTTGGGACTTCAAAATATGTTCGGTTTGGAGGGAATTCCGGTTTACTGAGGGTCCAGTTTAGCTGGGTTTCACTGTAATTTAGTGGTAATCAATGCTATACTTGGTAGCGCGTTTCAATAGTCTTTTTGTATGCATGTTTTGCTCAAACTGATCTAATATATTATAGACCATATTTTGCTTTGTTTTTGTCTTATTCATCATTGTTATTCCAGATTATGTTGTTTTGTATGTTATATGAACATTGTAACTTGTATTATATGTGTTGGAAAGAATTCAGTCTTCCAGGTAAATATTTGAAGAAAATAATTAGATTTCAAAGAGTATTTAAACACTCATGTAATTAGCATTTTTTTCTATTTACATATTTATTGTATCTTTATGTATAGCATTTACTATACTAACAGAAAACATTTAATTTCAACCACAGTTGTTGTACATATTTTGAATTCTTTACATACATGTGTTAATTTTTCTAGAAATTTTCTTCTCAAACTGCGTAAAGAAAATTCAGAGTTCTTAAATTATAATTGTTTCAAATTGATCATTGTTCCGGCTAAATGAATTCATGGATAAATCTCTTTTAATATTATAGCAAACTTCTCAAACAGACATTTTTTTCTGTTTTTTTATTGTGACAAGTTGTCAGTATTCATACTTTAAATGAATATGCCTATGCTCATGTTGCCAACAAAATGTTATGGTATCATACAATAATATTTTCAAAACAAGGAAATGGTGTGAAGGTATTTAATTAGAATAAAGTAATATTTGTGTCATTGCTAGATGCTGACATATGTAATTGCTGACAATATAGTTAAGTTATATTTCTAGTAACATAGTGCAACAGATTAATTATTATATAAAATGCTGCTGAATACAGTAATGGAAAAGGGATTTCCATCATAAGTATTAATTATGATCAATTAGATACTACGGCAGAAACTTGCCAACCTGAAAACAAAAATTTGTATTGTACATTAAGTTGGATTTTTCTTAATGTTCTGAATTAATGTATTTTCACGAATGAGCAGACTGTTTATTACCAGTAGAAGCTTTACACAGGTTTAAATATTAAAACTTATAATCTGTGACTGTAATGTGCTGTGGACATTTCTATTAACATCCTAAAAACTGATTGGGTGATGTAGGGAAGATGCATGCTGGGTAAGGGTAGATACATTTGGAACTCACCATCTTGAAAGATTTCAACAAGGAACTTACGATTTCAACAAGGAAGTTCCTTCAAAATATGTAGACTGCTTGCTAGATTTATTTATTGCCTGCTGTTGCCATAATTGTGTTAAATGTAACAACAGTTATCAATTTAACACGTGTACACATACTAGGACATCCTTTTTGTATTGTATATTTTGTATTGTTTATTGTTGTGATGAATTTTAGTCGGAGTTGTTTGTTTTTGTGTCTACATGTACGTGTCTTTACAACTTTACATTGACTATCTTTCTCTACTGTCTGCTTTCTAACAAGTCTTACAGTCTCTGAGGCATCGAAACAAGATAGATATATCTTACCCTACTCGATGAGTTCAATAATGTGCTATGTGATATTAAAGTTTGTGTCTCAGTATTTTATGTTAAATATTACTGTTATTTTACAATGTAGTTTGTACATTTTGAACTTCTTATGCACAATCAAAGCCACAAGAAAGTAAATTTATTATAGTCTTTATGTTTGACATGTTATAAATAGATGATACTTTGCAAGTGTCTTGTAATACTGTTTATAAAAGTATAAAGTTTGAGGCTTGCCAGGGATTTTTTAACTTTTATCAACACGTGCTCATAAAGTATGATATCACAATACACGAAGGGGTATTCTTTTTATCATTCATTATCATTCTGTCCAATTAGGATGATTATTAACAGAACTTAATGGAAATGAATACTTGTAATGTTTGGTTCAAAGGAATGACAGTTGCAACAACATTATAGCATTAGTCATGTTTAGAACTGGCAGGTTTCTTGATGACAAGCTTGAATAACAGTCTGTAAACTAATCAAGATTATAAGAAGAGATATCTCTGGAGTATCATAGAGGATATCACAATTTATTAGGTCATCGATATATCCTGCAAAGTCTAATGGCTGACAATGTGTTTTACCATTGCTAGGAATGAACATTAAAGTTATTATGACGTTTTGTTAGATGTGTGTAGTATAAGGTTTTGGGGGAGCATGACTTTCATAACGAGATCAATTGATGAACACTTGAGATCATAATAAAAAATGTCCACACAAAAAAAGAAGAAAAATTGTAAATATGAATTATTTGTATGACTACTATGTGAAGTGATAATCTTTAAGCATCAAGATTTATAGGATTTCTCTTTCAGGTCTAATGTTAAGGTTAAATGGGGATTAGCTGGTTATATTTCATAATGCCCCTAATAAGGATTGAGTGAAGATTAGTAAAGACCAATATGCCATGTCTATAAATGAGAAACACGGAATGCAATCAGTCTCATGTTTAAATATAATTACACACTCACAGTGGGTGCTAATACATTTCTAAAGTCAGTACTAATGCCTACATTATGTGGCATGTTAACATTTCTATTTTGCTATTAGAATAACGCAAAACATTTTTAATACATTTTTGCAGCAACAGATTTGAAACCAATTATTAAGTCTATGAATCCTAAATATATACACATACAACGCTATTTGGGTTGTCTTTTTATAAAGGCAGGTGGAAACACTATTAGCTTGTTGCTTTTTGCATGTTCAATGGTATATTTATTAAAATTACAAATGTTCTAATATGCATGATTTAATATTTAAATTAATTAATTAAATTATTTACTCATGCAGATCACTATAACGGATGGACATATTAAAAAATCGAATATTAAATGTCAATGTTAAAAAACAAAATTGCTCTTAACAAGTCTATGACTAAGGATGTTCTACTAATTTCAATTTGTATATTTAATAACCGGTGCACTTGGTGCATTACAAGGAAGCTATTAGAAGTTAACATTTAGATGTTTATTTTGTGTGCAAAGTTTTCTGTACATTAAAATGTTTTCATCATTACTAAATGTAATTTAAATTATTGCAAAACAGTACCATCTTTGCAAAGCTTTGCTCAATAAAGAAATTATTTTTGACTGGAAAACTGGATTCTCTACATACCAATTGTAATGCCATTTTTATATTTGTTTATAGATGTAATTAATAGGTGCTAAATATGAATAATGGGATTAAACCCTCGTAACACTATAATTATTTGAATATGACACTGTCTAAATAATCCTTAGAGGATGAGAAATGATATTCTGGGTAGTATGGAAATTATTGACTGGGTAATATAGAAATGATTTACTGTGTAGTATTTGCCTTGCAGTAAAGGTACTGATTTGCAACAGTTTACAAAGTATAGATGTAACAGCTTTGTCCAGTTTTATCTATGCAAGTCATTCCTTGTTCTTAATCATTATTGTGCAGACGAGTTCATGCAATAATTACATACATGCAGAATTTCTGTTCTGGTTTGTACATGGTTGAATGTTATAAACATATATGTTTGGCATTTCAAGCATTTGATTTAATTGAAGATCTGATTGGTAAGAGACTTTGGCTACACTCTATTGGGAATTTTATAGCCAGCTTAAACTATCAAGTGACTGGTATAGTCTGGTTTGGTAAGCAATAGAGTAAATCGATGTGTTTGCAAATGGTGGCCACCACTATAGCTCCCCTCATATTCCAAAATGCTAGATCTTTGTTTTATAAATATAGAACAGAAATAACAATAAATTAATAAATCCAACTAAAAAATCCTTTTTTATCTAATTATTATATATAACATGTCCAGTTACATTTCAATTGATTGGATATCCCTTCTACCTGAAGTAATCAAGCTTTTTTAAAGCGGCTCACACCAGTTCACCCGTTGGCCAATAGAGTGTACCCTTTGTTCAGTTCAAACCAAAGGAGCGTGAATCACGGTTTTCAAAAAACAATGAGTAAAGAAAGTTCAGAAACAGAACAACTGTCAGTCAATTTTAGGAGCTAATTTTAAAGTTGCTGTCCACAAGTTTTTTTTCTGACTAGACTATAATAAATGCAGCAATACTAGATCAAAACGAGATACATGTATAATTATCCTGTCATTCTGTAGCATTGAACATATGCCCATTCCAAAAAGCAAATGGCACTAAAAATTCTCAATTTCTAGGCTAAAAAAATTCCCAGTTTGGTTTAAAAACTTTTTCAATATAGTTTTCTTCCGAATCATGCTAATTTTCCCAATCCCATCAACCATGGATCCAAACTTTGATAAATTCTTGCATAAAGTACGGTAGTACAAATAGCTAAAGATTAGGAAGAGAACTGGTTGGCAATCTGAGGCTGAGGCATAGTGGAGGGAGTGACAGCATCATTCAGCTATAGCTCATTACAGAAAGAACAACTACTCAATCAAGTGAAAGATTGTAAAATCCATTCTCCGGTGGTTTACTTTAAAGTCTCACAACTTATGAAATTTATAATCACTTGTCCTTTACATTTGTAAGATTTGTAGGCATAATATTATAATTTAGAATTAGAATTTGCATCATATACTTTGAATTTGATCTCAATCTTAATCAGTGCAATGATCATGGGTGCACGATTATTTTCACATAACTACTCATGTTTTGGGAAAAACTTTACTTACAACATCGTGCAAGGTAGATGACATGTTAAGCAACTTAGACTAAACCTGACCTATATTATACGTTGTGTTTACTAATTTAATTTGTGTGTGTAATACCTGCCTCAGACTATGGATTCTGCTAACTGAGTTACAACTGCTCCCTCTGTTGTAGTTGCAAGTCTGAGCACTCTTTCAACTCAACTTGAGTCTGCTACAACTCCTACGATGGAGTTTATCAGATTTCAAAAAATTAATCGGGCCCCAAATATGTTGCTGTTCTGAGTGTAGCGACAACTCAACTCGCAGTTGTTAGTGTGAGTGCATTTGGAAATGGGATCAGGAAAAGTATTTTATCATCTCCATCAACCTCAAAAGTGTTTTTAGACAATGCTCAGAGTGAGAGCGCGGTCTGCATTTCCAACTGAACTGAAGATAATGGCAATCGACCGGACTATCGAAGTGCAACATTTTGGCTATGTGACATGATCCTAAAACATTAAATTTCAAAACGTAATTGTATTTGCTTGCTACATCATGCAGTTCATTTACAATAGATATGTGACATCTCGATTGTGGCATGTTTTACCCACAGAGTAGTTGACAGTATTAGCGTACCAGTCAGAAGTCTAAGACAATTCAACGCAATTGACAGTTGGCCAACTGTCAGTAGAATCCATAGTCTGAGGGTAGCCTAAAGTAATATACAAATTTTGTAAAAAAAAAACGATTTTCATGTTGTAATTTTCAAAAAGAAACTGAGTCAGTCTGTACCTCAATGACACAAACAAGACATACTTTCATAGCCCTTCTTTTTCTCAATGATTTTGTATCTTGGTCCAGCGGATAGATGCTAATATAGGAACATAACGTGCATTTTGTAATACAAGCATGAAATTTGGCCCACTAATACTAGACATAGAGAACATTTTAAAGAGGCATTCTGGACTGACACTGTGCAAGTACAGATGGCCGTAAGATATATGACTAGAGAACTGGCATAAGACATATTAAGAATGACCCTAATCTTTAATGTCAATGTTCGTGTTCCAAGTTTTATGTTTTTATCATAAATGCATTATTTTTTACCTATCCGATGGATTATGAACTGTTAAATTCAATCAAAATCTTTAAATTATAGTCTTTTTGTTAATAATGTAAATACAGTTTGTGTACAAATATTTAATAGAATTTATTTAATTTAGTAGAGTTTTACCCAAACTATTACTGCTAGTTTCGCTTTAATGCTCAATTGTTTGTTTTTATTTAGCAACAATAGTGATTATTACGTAACATTCCCTTGATGTGCTAGGCAGAGATTACACAGGAGATAGATTCCAGTAGAGTAGTCCTGTTTAGTGACATTTCACCTTTGTGAGTGTGTGTGTGTGTGGTGCGTGCGTGCGTGCATGCGTATGTGCATCTGATGTGTGTACCAATATGTATATGTTAGTATCCATGTTAGAGATTTTGTCTCGTTAATTATGAAGTAATTAACTTGGGCATCCTGCTCATTGGGTATAAACATTACAGTTTCAGACCAGTCAACCTAGAATCCTTGTATATAAGTAGATGGGGAGGGGAGGGGGGTGGGGGTGAGGGCTTCAAAAATAGAAGTTTAGACAGAAAAAACCCCAGGAGATTCACTTTCACCTGTATTCTCTCCCTTTACATATTGATACTTCCAGCTGGATTATCTCCCTTTACATATTGATACTTTCCGCTGTATTCTCTCCCTTTACACAGGATGATACTTTCAGCTGTATTCTCTCCCTTTACACAGGATGATACTTTCAGCTGTATTCTCTCCCTTTACATATTGATACTTTCAGCTGTATTCTCTCCCTTTACATATTGATACTTTCAGCTGTATTCTCTCCCTTTACATATTGATGCTTTCAGCTGTATTCTCTCCCTTTACACAGGATGATACTTTCAGCTGTATTCTCTCCCTTTACATATTGATACTTTTAGCTGTATTCTCTCCCTTTACATATTGATACTTTCAGCTGTATTCTCTCCCTTTACATATTGATACTTTCCAGTTTCAACTACATGTGTATATATATACACTGTGATACTTTCTACTCCCTTTTCATAGTAGAGTGATACTTTGAGCTGTATACTCTTGTCTGGTACGACCATATTCCAGAATACCACCAATTTAACCCCATCCCTGCCATGTCTAACTAATATTGATTAATGCTGAATACAAGCAGAATGTTCATGTTAATATGTCCTGTGGTGGTCATGATAGAGGCAGTATGCTTCATGTCATCCCATTGTTTTTGCAGCATCTTTAGCTTGCTTTATACCAAATAACATCTCCACTGGGTCAAGTGCGAAAAGATGATTTAATACTGTAAAACTAGTCAACAAAGATCAATGATTATATTATACATCGTAATGTTTTATGAATAAAAGTATTCGTGTGTGTGTGTGTGTGTGTGTGAGCGTGCGTGCGTGCGTGCGTGCGTGTGTGTGTGTGTGTGTGTGTGTGTGTTTGAATGTACAGAATGTACAGAATGTTTAAGTTTACAAGGTGATATTTGAAACACTAATCATATTCAGAATCTGTTTTGCTTATTTAATACTGTACATTGCTTTTTTTAAGTGCTTTGTACTATTTTTGCTTTGTTTTTATTTTGTTTATATGCTTTGTTTCTCAACCAAAACGTATTGTGTGTATATGGATTAAAAATTAATAACTATTTAAAATGCCATTTAATACTTATCTGAGAAGATTCAGAGCTAACGTATAATAATGTTGGGATTGAAATTTTGTCACTAGTAAGTGGTAGAGCAGTTAAAAATATTCTTAAAAAATTCAAATTCTTTTCATTTGAAGCTGTTGTTTGCATACTAAACCATATACATGTATCATGTATTGTGTTGTATCTGAATGGACTGTTCAATCTTGCAGTGAATGAATTGATTTATAACGACACCCCAGCACGAAAAAAGAAATCGGTTATTGGGTGTCAAAATATGGTATATATACAATGATATTATTTCCATAATGCTAATCAAGAATAAAACAACCAAACAGTATTTATTTTAAAGAATGTCCGTAGCAATGAAGTAGCAAATTGTCTGTTGGGAAAACTCTGAATCTCTTAGAATGGTTTGAATGGTCACTGAGTTATTAGATGATATCTGTTATGAAGATCTTCAGTCGTTGGCGCACTTTTTGTGTTAATGACTGACTAAGTTATGTTTATTATAGGTAGGTAGGTAGTTATTAATTGTGATTACTAACCACTATTCATTTTCATTTCCAAACTGTGTCTTAAGATCAAAATGATAAGTTAGAACTAAAATCTTTGTAGAAAAAAATACCCGAATTCCTCCGTTTGATTCAAAGATATCTCTTTTGAGTGAAGGATTGGGGTTTTTTGTGTGTCAGATTTTGGCTATGTAAAAGTATTTAAATGTATTTTTTGTCTGAAATTAGTATAGCATCATCTGATTAACATGTATAAAACTAGGTTATAGGAATCTAGTTCACTAACATCTCGATCATTTTGTATTATAGCGCAATTGAGAATCTTTGCTTTTAATCTTTAACCAGCTGGAAGAGATGTCATTTATTAATGTATGTACAATATATTGGTACATTGAGAATAGAACGTTGATAATAATGCATAACATGATAACTCTTGCACATTGCCACATGTACCACGTGGTGTTGTAAACTTAAAAGCATCATAAAAAAATTTAATAAAATGTAGCCTTATTTTTCTGTCTTTGTTTTTCTTTGTAATTATAAACCCTGGTATTGGGTAAACTATTTACTTTTCAATATGAATTTCTCCTATGTCTATTGTGCCACCTGTTATTCAATTATTCGGGATTTACATCCCCCGCTCCATAATAACAGATTCCACAAAAACACTAGGTTTTTATTACAACGTGATTCAAATTGTAATTTTGTTTTTTCAATGAACCTCCACCAGTTCTATAAAAAAGTGTATAGTAGGGTGTTTTTTTATTATGCCAGATTGTGTTTTATAGAATACTGTTTAAACCTCAACTACATTGTTTTAATAATGTTTGTGAAGACTGGCCCCTAGTCTCGTTAGATTGAAAATAATACCCATATTTTTATTCCCTTGCACATGTGTAAGTGAGTAGCCAAAATGCAGGCAGAACGAGTTTTAGAGCATACATTGTATGCCTACGTCTACTTTTTAACGTGTTATACGGGTCGAGAACACCAATCGCAGTGACTGGCTTCATTTTACACTGGTCATAGAAAGTTTCCTTTTAGGCATGTCTATGCACCATTCGAATGCAAACGCGATCGCGAACGAATGTTTGATATCTCGTGTCAGTTTCCACCGGGCGATTGCGAACGAGATCGTTCGCTTCTGTTTTGCGATGTCTTGAATATTGCATTTACATGTATCTACTCAAAAAGAAAAACCGAACCATGTTATAAGGAATAAAACTAATAATTATACCGACACAATGGATAATAAACATAGGAAAAACACTCAATTTAGTAAGTGGCAGCCTGGTGTTCCGTTTTTCCATTTGTATTCCAAACACATGGAACTGTATATATTTACCATGCAAGGCTGGTGAATATTGAATTATGAAGTGTAATACGTATTTTTATAGTCTACTTCATCTATGTTATTTGATGTTGCAAAAGCATATTGTATATTCAGTGATGTGTACATATATAAACATGTTCATAAAACACTATCTACATTGATCTCAAAATTGACAGAATGGGCGATTCTTCTCTGCGAATTCTCCATCAATGGAAAGTAAGATCGCATTAGTGTTAGGAATCGTGATTCGCGTGGTGTAAAAATAACCCAGCATGGTGAGCACCCACCGTCAGAAGAATTCTGGTTCCGCTCCTGCAACTCGGTACAATGTGGAGTTATAACTTATTTACGTGCTGATATCCAAGCACGTCTGTCGTGGTCACGCAGTCGAGCTGTCTCGACTTCCTGTTAGTGTCCATGCAGTCTTAAGTCCGATGCGTTAACCACTGCGCCACGGAGACCGGTACAATGTGGATGGTTAGCCTCCGGTTTATACTTTTTAATGATCTCTAATTGGAGTTGTCGCACGCAGACACGCACGCACGCAGGCAGGCACGCACACAACACACCCACATACACTAATCTCAGGTCAATGCTTGAACTGTTCATGCATTCATTTCTCTGAAATTCAGTATGGCGTTAAATATACATAATTCCTTATCGGGTTTCATTTCCGTATGTGCATAATGTTACATAATGTTACGTAAAGTAGCTTAAAAGCGATGCAATCCAAAAGTATATATCCTATGCAAACTACAAATGGTGCAATGGGATGTGCTTTTTGTAAAAACTGGTAATCAAATGAGTCGATAACAATAAGTGTTTTGTTATTGGCATTTATTTCAGTGAAAAATATGAACATAATTGTACAAAAATAAATAAAACAAATATATCTCTATCATTCATCAATAGTTAATCATCTTGACTGGAATCGCACACCGATCACGGTTCTTTCATAACATCACTTTACACTTTACACTCTACACTTTACACTCTCTTCCAAGAGGTCACATGATTTAATACTGACAGCAATACAACATATCACAGATATCACATTGTCATAAATGTGGCATAAATTATCACAGTAAAACATGTCATGATTTTAAACCGACAAATAATGTTTTCTAATGACTAGAAAGTTGTAAAAAAAATCACAAAAGCACAGCAAACATAAATATGAACAATTTTGTTTTGAACATAATTGACCCTTGTCCTGTCTTTTCGTTCAAATTCATTTGATTAAAGCACAGCTGAATCGGTCATGCTATCATGTGGAACGACCACTATTCAATATTTGTTGTTGCTTCATGAAGATTAACTCTGTCAAGTTGTAAACGTTAAGCGCGACGTAGGAAGACATAGAACTTGTGTAAATCTATCACTCACACATCCATCAATCAACAAATTGAACATGTCTGTTCTGTCAGGTGTATGTGTGTATTTGACAGCAACTGCAATCTACAGGTGCCAAACGTCGTTTGACCTGCATAAATTGACCTCTGCAACTTGGAATGATGATCATTATACCATAAATCACCTCAGTTCTGCCATGGACTAGGTGTTTGCTTTAAGACAATATCAGTCCTTCTCAAGCTTTAGGGTGACCATACACGATATTGGTTTTCTTTCAAACTATCTCGCAGGACGTACAGCATGGCTGGTCTTTAGGTTTGTGTGAATTCAAACCGGACGTGATCGCAGCCTCCTTGAGTCGACTGATGCCAGCTTCAGTGAGTGAGGAACACTCCACGTAGTCGGCTCCGATTTTTGCCGCAATGTTCAGACCTTCTTTAGTGGAGACGAAGTCGTGCCTCACGACGTTGGACGTTACATCCACCTCGTCTCTCCTATCGATTTGCATGCCAACAAGAATGATTTCAGACTCTGGGGAGTATTGAGTGACTTCTGGAATCCATGTAGATAGAACGTTCTGCGCAGAATCGGGCCTTGCCACGGAGAAGCAGACGAAAAATACGTCACATTTAATGTAGGCCATTGCCCTTAGACGATCAAATTCTTCCTGAAATAATAAAAAAAATCAAAAGTATTAGTTTGAGACAAAACTAAATACGTACCGCGAAATATCAATTGGCGTTTGTTTCAAAATAGCTAGGATAATGGATTGTATCCAAACTCTACATAATAGTTCTAATACCGAATTTCAGCAAGAATGGCGGCGATTAGTGGCATGGCATATATATAATTACACTGTATATACAATTGCTTATCTTAAATATGGCTCTTCGTATAGTCAACATTGACGTTTTGCTATTTTTATATTTTTAAGGGTATGGGTGGGTTGGAGATAATGCTAGTATCACATTGAAAATAAAACAGTTCACTGAATAATATCACACTTATTTATGAAATACATGTGTCAGACGACATCTTAGTTCAAATTAACATGCATGCGAAAAAAACGTCATCCATCATCTGTTTGCTCTTATGATTTGGATGTATGATTAGGACCTGCTTGATTCCTGAGTAGATCTTGTAATGTTCAAAACAAACTTTATAATTTGGTTAGTATTTCTTCTTATTGTAGCCAGTAAAGGCTTAATCATAAAATACGTGACCCAACAGTTTCCCATTGTCTGTCCGTCCCCTAGTTTGCTCGACAGAGGTCTAGATTATACCGGAAACTGAGACACTGCGTGAGCACTTCGCGCAGGAAGTAAACGAACTTAACAATATTATTGTGCAATGTATAATGTGAATACTCATGACACTTCGTAGCAGGAAACGGTTTTCTTTGTTCATTTGACATCTGAGTTATATCTCTAGGTCCCCTCGTGTCGTGAAAATTGAAACCGATCATACATGTGTACATCCCTCCACAGGCTCCAGATAGCGCATTAGATAGCCATCACACATAGACAGTCAGATTAAGCTAGCTTCAATTATTGGCAATCTCATCCAATATTTCATTTAGGTTATATTATTGAGTAAATTACATTATATTACGTTTGTATATTTTACGTATTTTGAATTAAAATGTTGCACTCCCCTTTAAAAATTCCTAAATTTTTTGAACCCACCTTTTCAAATTCCTGTATCCATATATCCACTACTGCCATTAACGATAGCATTTACAGGTTTTTGTTTGATAAGTTGTATCACACAGTTTAACTTATAGACAAACGATGGACATTCCGCCATCTCCCACCCACGTCCGCAATCCCCTGCTATTCACGACCCTGGGTAGTCATAAAGTATTTACGGTAGGGCCTAAGCTTTCTATACTTTTGGACTTGGAAAAAAATAATTAAACACATACTTGTCCGGCTGTGTCAAAAATGCTGAGAATGTATGGCTTTCCATCAACAGTTGTGGTTGCTAAAAAGAGACAATTATATACATGTACGTTGGTGAAACAAAATAAACAAATCGTTGACTCGTCATTAAAGTAGGAAACATAACTAGGATTAGGCGTACTAACTTACTAACATTGATAAATAAATACCCACAAACATACAATGAGCAAAGTTTTCAAGATACTCAAACATATCACGGTTCTATTTATACATTTACCATACTAGTGTACTAATTACCAGTAATGGGTCAATTATTACAACAATTATAACGTCGTTGCCAGTGTTTTAATAGTCATTATATAGAATTAGCTATATTATAACTGTAAAACGGCTCCCGTATGCTGAGCGGCTCTGTGAAATTGAATGAAAAGAAAGCCATACAAGCAACAGAATCAATTGTTTCTCAAGACCATTGTTCACTAATCGACTCTTTGTGATTCACCGGGGCACAACGGTATCAAAATGGTTCTGTGTCAGTGTGGTCTGTTAACATATATTTCTACTGATTAACTGAGATACAGCCAGAAACATTAAGTCGGTCGCCAATCGCCATCCAGTTATATAGTGTATACATTCATAAGAAGTTCATGTGAAGTTCCCCACGTATAGTCCAGTCAATCTAAGGTAAAAAAGGGGTTAACCTAGAACAAATTGCAACATAATTTATTTTTATGGTAACTTACTCTCGAACCCTTCCTAGACAACATATCAAA
>JAULBR010085353.1:0-13190 GCA_032355825.1 Melanodrymia aurantiaca
TTCCGTTCCAGCCAGTGAAACACGTCTGGTTTATCAAATTCCGTGTTGTGTGCTATTCTGTCTATGGGATAGTGCACCTATTGCTGTTTTTTGGTAAGACTAGCCCATGAAGCGGCGACAGCAGGTTTCCTCTGAGACCATGTGTCAATATAACCATGCGTCTGCCGTCCAATAACCGCTGATTTATAATCGATGTGTTCAATTTATCTTTAATAACCAGCTCAATGTGATTGAATAAGAGATTTGTGCACTGGTCTAATGACAAACTGACAGGTGATGGCGACTTTGTAAGTATTCGACCTTTAGATGTTAATTCATTGAGTACCATGGGTCGCCATGACTCCGTCGTAGCCATGTGTACAGGAAAGGACGATGTAACAATACTATTGATTTGATAGAACTATTACATCTTCTTGGTCAACTATTGGATGCTTCACAATATTAGAACAATACATTTTTCGAGTTCCCATTCAAGCCTTGAAGGAACTAAGACACTTTAGGAACTTACACGACACACTGGTTACACTGACGTGTCCTGACTCTAGACGTGTTTCTTCCTGCAGTATTGACGATAACGGCAGAGATCAATTTCTAATGATTTACCCATCAGAGTTGTAAATAAACCAAATAACCGAAAGTAGATATTTTTCAAGATTAATCTTCTCATATACATGTGTATATTCATAGCAACCAACATTCCATCGTATATGTTCATTATATGCTAATTTTAAGTAACACCATGTCCTTCTGGCTCAGAAGTTGTTTCATCAGGTTTATAGCATCCATCCACTGGTGAAACCTTTCAAAAAGGTCTATGGTGGACATTCAGAGTATATTTCTAGATATGAACCACAGTTGACACATATGATGCCCGATGCCATACCTTACTTTGACCCGTTATATGCTTTTTATCGTTTCGATGAAGACAACGGACAAACAAAATGTCTTTTTACACGTACATAATGCAGTTCACAGGTTATATATAATACACTTTGTTGTATCTAGAATATGAGGGAGGCCAAGAAGATCAGACTGCAGAGCACATCCTCCAGTGATGTCCGCAGCAGCAGAAGACTAGGGAGGAGATCTGGCCTCACCAAGAATCTCCTGCCACCAAGCTCTACGGCAACAAGGAGGACCTAGAGAGGACGATGCTATTCATCGCAAGATCAAAGATAGAAGTGTAGTCAGCGAACGCAAAGAAGAAGAAGATTAAGCACAAAAAGGACAAGAGGGTGCACGTGCATGGTGTGTGTTGGCATCAGCAGGTCTCACGTTAATGGAGCCCCAGTCTGGCCAGGTTTTATGTATCTTTTTGTGTTCATTGGCATATTCCATGACGGGTTATTTGTGAAAGAAAACAAACTTTATCTGTATTCTTAAATCTGGGATTGAGAAGACAATCTGGCCATGCACAATCGGAGAGATCTCTCAGTTTCAGCACCCTCTACAACATCCTTTGGATGGATGAAGGCGCTAAACCACATTACCCATGACCCGAAGATGATCTGACCATGGTCAGAGCGATCTCTCAGTTTCAGCGCCCTCTACAACATCCTTTGGATCATTATCCGTGATCTGTTATACTTACCATTCTTCCAGTTTTTTGCGTTCGCAGGTAAGTATTTCAAACTGGTCCTGTCACATCCTGGTTTGAGTAGCTTGTCCGACAACCCAATCTGCTGTAAAAACAGATCGACTGCTTCTCCGATCAAACCTTTCGCCAAATCCTGACCTCGTTCCTTAGCCCAGGATTGCAGACTGAAACCTAAACAGAGAATTAAATTATTAACATTAGTAACATTGGATTTACAATTAGTGCTGTTCCTGAATTTAACATATGGCAATTCATTATTTTGAAGACATATTAAACCTTTTGCCAGTGTAAAGGTTAAAGTTCAACAGTTCACCTACGTCAAGAGAACATATAATTCTATTTATGAAATACATGTATGAGGGAAATCGTAAGATAAATATGTATCCTCTTTCTATCAATTACCGGGCTACTAACGAGAAATGGCTTCTGCACACTGTAATCACAAGATAGCTTTAATAAAGTTATAGTTTACCGAGCATTAAATTTACTATTAAAATTAATCGACAAAAGTTAACACTCTGATTAAAATAATTCGTGGAGAGATAAAATGTACGCTCCATCTACTGTAGTATCTGTGTCACGTGACCATATCGAAGCAGACGTAACTTTGACAACTCTATCTTGTGTATAAATTCTGCATCTTATTTACGTATGTAATTTTATTGCACATCATTTAATATGTTGCCATGTAGGTCCCTACAGTGCGAAATGATTGTCGTCTGCACTGTGCACACTCGATACGAAAAAACAATTCCTACTTGTTTTTCGTAATTTTTGAAGATCGTTGGTGTTGCATTTGTGTTCACTAAACAAAATAACAGTGATGTCAAGGTTCATGAATGCACCATTTCAATGTACATAAGCAATCTATAAATAGACCGCCATTCGGTTCAGCCCGTTAAACGGTTTTTCACGATACACCAACAGAAGGGTTATGGTATGAACTGTTTTTGCAATTCTATCGACATTCCAAAACTCGTCTCCCATTTCATATGATTTTTTTTTCATTGGGACTGATTTCAAGACTGAAAAGAAATCAAGATCTTAACTAAACAAGATGTGTCAGCATTTTGAGAAGGTCCCTTAGGGTAATTATAACATATGAGTAATGTCCACACAGAAAGAACATTTTTTGATGTCAAATCAAACTTTCCAATAAATTCACATGAAAAGGAACATGCATCTGTTATAAATTATAACCATAACTGCATAATGAAACAAGCACTGTTGAAAAGTAGTTTATTTGTTGTGCATGCACATTTATGTACATGAGCTATTATAGTGGAACATGTTATAAAAACCCCTATTTTTTTGTTTTGCAGTCATGACAAAGGTTATGATCAACTTTCGTTCTTTAGATTGGATTTACGACTGCATGTTGTACTCCAGAGAATTATCACCAGTATATTTTGATGAAGGTGGAATAACAGTCACTCTTTTGTTTACTGTTGGCAGACAAGCAGTAGAAGATCTTCCAAAATGTACTGATAATTTGTTCACAGACAGTTCTAGAACACAGAAAGATGATCCTGGTTTGAAAAATACAGACCAACTTCAACATCCACTATGTGCTCAACCTCAAACTGAAAGTGAATTAGAAAGCCCTTTTCTTCCAAGTCAGTTGACAATTTGTATTATTCCACAAAGAAAATGTGAATTACTCATGAATGCACATTTAGCATGTTGCGTTTCAACTGAGCTGAAAAGAAATAGGAAATTTAGAAGAAGGTTTTTAAAGTACCTGGGCAATAGGTATGGATTTTGTACACATGATGATGAATACGACAGGATGGATTTTTCTAGTCTACATCAGTGTGAGTTTTTGAGTATTATTTATATGGTGGATATCCTAGTCGTTTGGCCAAAGCAGAGGATTGATTACCCTTGGTGAGTAATTGAATCATTGTTTAATAATGAATGTTTAAAAACAGTCTGTTACCCTGGCTGTGTACCATGTATAACATATATTTTTGTTTTAAACATCTTGGACAATTTTGCGATGTCTCGATTGTCATTGCAAACCATTTTATAAGAGAATGAAACGGTTTTCAATAGTTCTTAGATATAATTATTTCTTAGTTCAAAACTATAATGCATATATAAGGTTAAGAGATTAAATTTCAAATCCCATCGCATTATTTGTTTGATAATGATATCTTGGTGGGATACAAGATTTTAGAATATAATAATAAAATCTAGTATCTCAAGGATATTGTTTATACTACATTTCTCGAACCCTATGTACACATCATTATACAGGTATATGTGACATATTAATTCTGGATATCGTAATAATCCATTACATCTGTTTTTATTCCAGGAATTACAAGCTACAATGTCTAATTGCCAAGAAAAAAGTTTTGGAAGAAGTTATGGCCTGGTTATCTACTCTTGGTGGAGCCTACTCTGCACTCGGAGATTATTTTGAGAGTCACGTATGTTGTACTTAGAATTGTTCTAGTCTTAATTATCATTTTAAACATTTATACACATGTAGTTCATTTGACATAGAACGTTGAGGAAACATAACCTTTGGTTAAACTGCATACAAATGTTGAATCATCATTATTATTGGTGATAATTGATACTGAATATAATCTGAAGGTGGTTACGATTTCGGTATTAATCATTCATATACAATGTATATGTAGTAGTCAAGCCTGCTTAAATGGTCACCTCTATTAAGGGTCATCTTAATATTCTACCAAATCATCCAATCTAATATACATTAACCACCTGTCTTAAGAGACCATCTTTTGTTACTCCCATGTGTGGAAAAGATCAAGATATTAATATTAATGTTACTGTTTTTAATACACAGGCTCATCTTGCTGGGGATCTTTCAAAACAACAACTGCAGATTGCTGTGGAACTTGGAGATCCCATTGTTGCTGCCAAGTGCTGCATTTTCTGGGCATTAAGTCTACTACAACGAGGCCGCCTCAAGGAATGTAAAAGAGTGGTCAGGTTAATATTTTAGTTTTTATTACACATAGGCAAAAAGAGATGTGTGGAAATATTTGTTTTTTGAAGCTGTGATGTAACACAATAGAACATTATACTCATTGTAAGATAGGAAGACAGTATTTTAATAGAGGCTTGTGACATAATTATCTTCATGAATGTGACATGTTAGTTTTGTGATCGTGTCTATTTAGGCTTGACCACTGGTAATAAATATTTGGCACATGAAATTACAGATAATGTATCCCGCATAAAGTTTATTTCAGTCTCGACAGGATTTGTTTCAGTTAATTTCCTCAAATTTGTGGCATTTGTTAGTAAAATATTTTTAAAAGCCTATTTTTGTAATATGGTTCTAAAGTCATATCTCAAATTGTATAGCCAAACTGCTATTAATTTAGTAATTGGCTAAATTGGCTACCTACAGGGTGAACTCTGATCACATGAATGTATGATAAATTGTATATTAAATAACTGTTTTTCAGACATCAGTACAGGTTTGCTGTCAACTGTGTGGTACACGATCAAAGACTTATCAACATGTGCTTAGCTGTCTGGAGCAGACTTCAGTATGTACACAAGATGAGGAAATCCAAAATCTTTCAAAAGTTGTGATTAGGTTTATCCGAATGTTTTTCTAATTTTAATCAGTGTGCAGGCAGTATTAGGCTTCCTATATAAAAGCTGTCATTGTGTTATTCAATGGAAAGTTCTTTTATAGTGAATATTGGTTTGTTTGAAATAGTTGCTCAATCAACAGTGTGAATTATCCATGTTAATATTAAATATATTATAGTATACAGTAATTGTCAAATATTACATAGACATGTATTTATATCCATCAAAAATTATTAAATTTTGTAGTCAAGCAAAGTACAACCCTCTTGAACGCCTGCTGTTATAACTTTACATGTTTGTAAATGTTAAAATCACTTCAAAAACACACAAATTGACAAACATGGAAAATTGGAGAGGGAATTAGTTTTCATAACTTGTATCAAAAATATTTGTACAACAGAAATACAAAAAACTTATGAATGACATTGTTATTTGGGACATTCAAAAAATGGCCCTTTGTTTATGTTTTCCTAGAATGCAGGTCACCAGGACTGTCACTTTGTCAGATCAACTGGTGCAGATAATTTTACATCTGTATCTATAATCTATAGAATTGGTTTTATTATATATAATAACTTATCACTGTTAAATCAATGTTATTTTTAAATATTCAAATGTTACCTTGTATTTACTGTTTAATAAATAGACAAGACAAAAATAGTATTGCCAAAAGTGTACCATTATACCACAGGCTGTTCTCAGGTGCAAAACATTTTTTTAATAAAACATTTCCCATGACAACTATTTTTTATGTAGCAACATTTTGGTTATTTTGTACACAGATTTCCCCCTATTATTATTATATTGGAAAACATTTTCAAATAATGTTTGTATCTACAATTACCACAAATGCATGTAATAAATTTGTGTTATGTGAAAACTGCAATTTTGTTCTTCTAGTCATCTAGTGTTACCGTCCGTACCTTCTTGTTAAAACTTTCAATGTCTACAACAGCAATATAATTCACTTTGAAGGTAATGATGCTGCTTGCATTACTGAAAGCAATTATTATAACAAAATTGAAACCAATAATTATTTCGTTAGTGCATTATTATTATTATTACTAATATTATTAACATGGTCCTCTGTAACAATTATAAAAAAGAAAATGGTGGGCAGTAATGTATTACGGTGAAGGAAGAGAATATTTAGCCAAGGTATTTCTAAAATTGTTATCTCAGACTCATTCCTCGGTCTGGCTTTCAAAGCATTAAGCCTCAGTGAAATATTTCTATTGTTCTTTAATTAAAATTTGTTTACATAGATTGTGCGATTTTTTCAAATAATGTCTGAACAGCAGTGCTTGTAGGTTCACTAAAATGGTGCTATTTGCAAGAGCAATTATTTATATTCATTTGAAGTGATTTTCAATTATGTTAGGATATGATTGTTTGAGGAATGTTTGCTACTTGTACCTGTATACATGTGTGTGCTATATGAATATAATATCCTTGTGTAAATTTGTTGTTAAAGAGAATCCAGCACCAGATTTATCATATAACTTACTCATGATATATCCATGTCATAAACCCATTTGATATTTTAGTATATTAATCCGTGTAATAAATCTCTGAACAAATTGTTAGTCAATAGGTCATTTGTTTATAAGCCAACAAAATGTGTATACCGAAACTTAATGTCATGAAGATTTATTTAAAGTTTGTGCCAAACATGATTACATCATCTTAGCGATGAAGACTACTTTATAACTGCATTTCAAGCATGAGATTTACTGATGTCATAGGATAAATAAAAACTAACTCGTGTTTTTTAATATTGAAAATATCGACTTCTAGTTAAATCAGTATTTGATTAACCTCGACTTGGTTGATATTTTTCATATTAAATATCACTCGTGACATAACCTCTATTATATGCTTAAACTATATCTTCACTCTCAATCCCGTTTAGCAACTGTAACCATAAATAGAAATCAATTGCTTAAAATTACCTAATTTTCCACATCGTTATTAATCATTTCTATTTCTTGCAACAAATAATTAACATCAAGCTTTGAGCACAACTAGAATATTCAAGTTGTATATTTAGAATTGTTTTCTTCATGGTAGGTCGGTCTGCAGTTTTCCTCTTTATTTAACGAGATGCAAGCGCACACAACACATGATAGTAAATAGAACATCCATGCTTTTTAAGTAAATACGGAAAATGTTTCACTCATGAGGACGAAAAGAAAAAAATTAATTTACTCATGATGTTCCATCCTTACTTGTATATTTTCCGTATCCACTCAAACAACATCTAGATGTCCTCTATATATTTTAGATAATAGCTTCTTGTGTGATGTGGTCAATCAACTGTTGGGACACTGTGCCTTTGAGCAAGATAAAAAGCACATAGTCTTTTCTTTTCATTTTGTATTGGCAGCTTATAAATTTGGTGCTGTTTAACTTGAGGCCAGTAATATTTTGATTCATTCAAACTGAAAATGTATTCCAATCTATATTATAGGACTGTTATATTGTTGTTGTTCAAATGGTTTGTCTAATGAATAGAACTATTTTAATATGATGTATCTTGTATAAAGTAGAGTTTGATATGATGGAAGTTATGTGATAATGAACAAATGATTGATACATTTGCTACATATATGTATGTCTATAGATGAATTTGTTAAGAGAAATAATTATATTAGTGGTATTACTATCACATTAAAATCAGATCCAAAATGGACCACATATAATAATTATTTTAACTTAATGTCAAATGGCATACAAAGTGAACTTCATCCAAAAATAGGATTTTCATATTACAAAATAAACAAACACTTAGAACATTATTTTACAGAACAAATGTAATGTGAGAATAAAACATGATTTTATGATTCCATATATCGGACATATTTTTAAAACACAAAACACACATATACAGTATCTTATTTATTACATTCCCCAGAACAATGGAATATCAGATCTATACAAAAGCCATGAATTGCCTTCCATGTACATTGTTTTATGTGCCTTACTATAAATAATGATTTATGATTTGTTCAATGCTATGGATTGTCGAAGTAAAACATGTTTATGAATCAGAATTGTGTTGCTTTTTTAATTCAGACTAGTAACACGAACTGACATGACTGTA
Source organism: Melanodrymia aurantiaca (assembly GCA_032355825.1). Lineage (NCBI taxonomy): Eukaryota > Metazoa > Mollusca > Gastropoda > Neomphalida > Peltospiridae > Melanodrymia > Melanodrymia aurantiaca. Next base: position 8,283 of record JAULBR010085353.1, read on the forward strand.
TTCAGTACATGTTTATTCACATATATGCTGTTAATCATGACATGTTTCAATCAGTCTAGCAGGAAGATATGTTAACAAATCGAAAGCCTGTGTGTTTCAAGGGTTGAATTTGAATTCACAAATAGAATGTAGAAATTTATTCCATTAATAATTTCATATCCTTCAGTTGATGTATTGACCAATGATTGACTTGATAAATGCTGATAGGTTAATAATACTTGATACCTCATCAACTCACAGGCATATGGAGAAAAGCCAATTGCTACAATAGCATGACCGTACATTTGAACCAATGGTTGTTATGTGAGCATGTGCATGCTTCTCCGAAGCCTGTACACAAGTCGTACTTGTTATCTTCATGTTTAACTTTTCAACATCTTATAGTTTGATCTAGCCATTGTTTTGAATTAAGTTGGCTTTTTGTCCTGTTTTTGCTGGGTGGTTTCAGCCTGTGTCTGTAACAACTCTGTGCGTTTCCTCTGATAGTGCTGCCAATGGAGGAGCTGCTGGTCATCAAGGAACTTGGCACACTGAGAATTCACCAACTCCTTGCGAAAATGTTCATACTGTAAGAGTTCAAGGAAATGGAGACACTGAGGATACCTGCAAGTAATGGATATCACTAATCATTATTCATAATAATAATTAAATGTCAACATGAGCGGGATGTAGAGCAGAGCAAGAGTGTTCGATGGGTCGAAGGGTCAATCCTCCATCGTGGACCCATTGGATTATTTCCCATTCCAACCATCAAAGTGGCATGTGCTATTCAGTCTGGTAAAGTATGCTTAAAAGATCCCTTGCTATTATGGGGTAAAAGTAGCCTATGTGATGGTAGAGGGTTTTCTCTGACCAAGTGTTAATATAACTTCATTTAAAATCCAATAACCACTGATTAATAATCAATGTTGTTGAACAAACTTTAAACGTCAACATTATTGTATTCACGATTTAGCTCAGTGATCTTTCAGCAATTCAAACATTCAAGTAGTACATCATTTTAGTAAATGAATGTTTGTATTTATAAATGTTTTAAAATGAGCTTCTCGTAGTTTGTAATGCTCCTGTTATGCCGTCTCTCCCCTCCCCTAAAAATGTTTAGTCACACATAAAACCATATGGTCAGAAACATCGTACATGTATTAATATATTTGGCCATACAGATTTGTATTGGTGAAAATATACTAAATAAAGTACATTATGGTAGATAATATGCTTTAATTAGTTTAAATAAGAACAATTTTCACACCATTGAAATGTAATTCTTAATCTTTCTTCGTGACAAACATGCAAAGTTCAAAACAACTCAATAAAATTGGATAACCTTAAGAGGATTGGAAAGATCAACAAGTGCAAAACATTTTTAGTGCCTACTCAATTAAGTGACTTCTACAAAAATATTTTATAGAAAATTTGTATTTCTATTTTAATAACTTACTTTAGAAACTTTGCATATTTTTGCTCCTTCCAGTATTGAAGATATTTGAGGTAATTGATAAAGGCTGGAATTTTAAAATAGTTACGTTGTGCCAAAACTGAAATGTAGAAACAAATCACAAAATGATAGTTATCAGTAATAAAACAAATACACTGTTTTAATATATACTGTTACATAATACATCTATAAGCATATTTAGTCGCAGAACTACAGATTATGAGGATACGTATGCACAAATGCAAGGAAGTGCAAAATAGTAAAATGATAAAACTGATTGAAACACGGCTCCTAAAGGGTAGTTCTAGGATCCGGCGGTTCTATAACCGAAACTAGAGCAGCAGTTGATCTCAAAATGGCCTAACAGGCTTCACTGACATCTTGGAAACAGATAGGATGTCTCTTAGGACTGATGGGGTTTACAACAAAAAACCAAAGTAGCCCGGGATGTCGCACGTATAGACATTGTAGTCTTCATCAAAACCATGCATCATAAGGCAGTCTACTGATGGCACTAGATCAACAGCATGTCTGCACTAATAAAATGTCACCTTTGACTTTTTAGTTTTGGGTAGATGACCACCAAAAATTGTGATCCAGGATTTTGTATACATAATACTCCTCTAAACCAGAAACCCCTCTATACTGAACACTGGACAAACAATCCTGTCCCAATGTTTTTATGTAATGTAAATTGTACTTCTGAAAACAAAAACATCACTGCAATATCAATCTGCCGATTACATTTACGAACGCAGACATCAGTTAATGCAGTATGCACTGCGCATGCTCAAGTTTAGCTTTTAGAGATGACATACGTTTAAGCATCATTATGCGTAGCTTGGGTGCAGTTGACAAATTACAATTAAGCAATCAAAGTTCAGCTTTGGTTTGTAGATGTGTTGTAAAATATAATGTAAAAGATGCCAAACAACAATGGATAAATTTCTCGGTGAACTAATTCTGTACATTGTAAATGTTTGTTTTCTTTTCTTCTTAGACTTCTTCTTCTTCTTCTGCGTTCTCAAAGCCATGCGCAGACTTCCAGTCATGTTCTCACCATGAATTCTGCTGTCTATTGAAGGGACGCCGCCGTACCCCAGTTTCTCTCTAAGGTCCAATGGATACGGCCAGGTTTCCTGTCATGGTTGTTATGTTTTGTTTTCTAAGCGAACAGTAATTCATCTTTATCACTTTGGTATATCAATGGAGATCAGAATACAACAACGGTCTTTGCCTAACCCAAACATGCGACCCAAGTGACATATTCTTGTTGGGGAAAATATGCAAAACTTACAATTGAGGTAGTTTGGATTTGCAAGACACTGCACAAATTCCAATTCCACTTGGAACCTGATTTTTTGTTGTTCATCGGTTTCTAGAAAGAAAAAAAAAAGAAAATTTGTGTTTAAAATGTTGCAAACTACATGTATTTTGGCAAATATTCTACTGTTTTTGAAAGGGTTTTCAAATCGCACTTTGTTTATGTTGGTCTACATTAAATACTAAATCTATATAGCTGATATACAAGAAATGACACTAGTGCTAATAAAACACAGCACACACATTTACCGTTAGGCATTTTCATTTAATTAGACTGTCACTCAAATAATTGATTTTCAATTGGCGGTTTTATTTCAAAGGTGTATTCTTTTTGTGCTATTTTGCCACATTTTGAATCTCCAAAGCAAACCATGTGCCTGTAACAGTGTTGGATTTATGACATGTGACGTCCCTCCTGCCACAGAGGCATGTCACATGGCCGATACTCGATATTTGATGTATAGTGTGGATTTTCTTCTCATAGTTTGACAATTAGTAATTTGCGTATAAATAGATGTTACCTGTGAACATGAAAATAGTCGGTCTTTACGTTGGATACAATAATGTCACCCTGGTGTAGACCCTATATAAAAAAGTTGACGGCTACACTATTGTAACTATAAAGACGTGTACTTTGAAATGTGTTTATACTCGTATTTATGTATTAGAGCAGCAACGCTTGCATACTGTATGGTAGGCACAAAAAAACAAACATTTTGTTATAGAGTGTCGTCCAGCCAGCAAAATGTCCATAGACCCTTATCAGTCGGAGTGTTCTCAGACTTGGGGCAAAATGGGAGTGGGACGTAGTCTAGAGATAGAATGTCTGCCTGTGGCGGGATGGGTCGAGGGATTGATCCTGCACAGCGCAAAATATTTTATGGGCTATTTTCCGTTCCAGCCACTTGTACACGACTGGTTTATCAAATTCCGTGGTGTGTGCTATATTGTCTATGGGATAGTGCACATAAAAGACCCCTAGTTCATCAACGATAAACGTAGATGTTCGATGTCTTGTTATGCATATTCAGATGTCTACTGTATCATGTATCATATGTGGACTAAAAAGACCCCTTGCTGTTTCTCGGTAAAAGTAGCCCATGAAGCGGCGACAGTGGGTTTCCTCTGTGACCATGTGTCAATATAACCATGCGTCTGACGTCTAATAACCGCTGATTTATAATCGATGTGTTTCTAGTGGCGTCGTCAAATAAAACAAACTACTTTTGCCGTTTTGGGGTAAAACGAGAATCCGATTTTAACAAAAACATGTGTTCACCGTTCGCTGGCATTCCGCCTCCTCTTCCTGCCATAGCAGAGTTTTACAGATAACAAAAAGCAACACCTATCTCATATTAGTAATAATAAAGTGTTTTGAACAACCGCTTGAGTGTTTTAGATGTTTGGAACTTTCGATATTTTTATTTTTGATTACATTTAAGTAGACCGTTTACTCCGTTTTGCATGTGACATTGCTACGCTTATTATTACATTATCAACTTTTTTCTATTCGCATCTTTTCGTATGGGATCAGGCTAAAACGTCACCGTACCAAAACTTCACCAGGAGAAAACGGCTAATCTTCCGACTGTAATTCAATTATCTCATTACTGTGTGTATTGTGAGTTTAAGCCAAATAGTGAAAACAACAATTAAATTGAGTGCGCTACGAACACAGAAGTTAACACTCTCAAAATTAATGAGTTTCCATCGAATTTATGAAACGCATTAAACTATTCTTGCATGGGTTCCTATTTAACAGGTACACCGGTTTTAAATCCAGCTTGACTGTTCCTCGTTTGATTTTTAAAATATTGGCACACTTGTATTGCCTGACGTAATACATTATATGGAAACAGTTTAAACCACGTGTGGAGGAAAAGCTCCTCAACATGGCAGTTGATCCACAACATCAACACGTAGCTAGTTCTTTGAAACAACAAAACAAATCTCACAAACATGGCAGACATAGAAGTAAAGGACAGTTAGACAGAGAAACTAAAGGTTACAATAACTACAAATCTTACAAACAATTCTACTTCAAGTTCAACTCAGCTTGTAGACTAGTCAACTTATCCTGGTGTTACCGGTTTTCGGCACGTTAAGGGAGAACGCAATGTGTTACGTTTGTTCCCAATGTAAATCAAATA
>JAULBR010085364.1:0-11880 GCA_032355825.1 Melanodrymia aurantiaca
AGACCATGTGTCAATATAACCATGCGTCTGACGTCCAATAACTGCTGATTTATAATCGATGTGTTCCAGTGGCGTCGCTAAACAAACAAACGTGGATCTTTTAGTGACGCGATGTCGAGAGAAGGAAGACATCGAGTCATGAGTGCATAAACCTGTATTGCCGAGTAACGAGTTTAGTATTCTATTTATTACCCATTGCCTGTTGTCATTCTGAAATCGTACATTTTCAAACAATAGAGCCTACATTGAAAATTTCTTTAGGCAGCCACCATAAAAAAAAAAATATATATTAAAATCACGACTCACTTAAAATAGCGTACGTGCAAGGATATTTCGTTGAACTGCATTTGACCTATGAAAGTGGGTCATATAGAGGCTGCTGTAAGTGTAACCCGGTCACATATTCGATATTAAATAATGCACATAGCGGGTAAATGTAATACTATTATATCACTCCTATATATTAATTAAAGAGTCACGACCTCCAATTTGTAGCGGGAACAAATTCGCTTTAAATAACTGCGAAACTAATCAAGGTAATATATTTATTATGAATAAAAAGTGCAAATATAGAAGAAGAATAAAATATTGAAATAGAAAAGAATGGCGATAATGAATTATGTATTATAATTAGAGATATCAGCGAGCGGGTTAATACAGTGTCCTATTATAGCGGCATAATTATACATGTAGCTCCCCAATAACAGAGAACGTACATGTAGTACACAACGTTAGTTAGTTAGTTAGTTAGTTAGTTTATTTGCGTGCTTATATCCAGGTTCAAGTACGCTGTCCTGGGTACGCAATCCAAGCAGCTGGATTGCCTGTCCAGGACAGCTTATTTACGTGTTTATATCAATTTTGTAACGTTGAATCTACGTCAGTTTGCAACCCAATGGTGTGTGCCATCCTGTCTGAGGGAAAGTGGACATAACATTTTCAAATGGCAGTTTAGGCCAATGTGGGCTTTTCCCGTTTCAACCATTGGTCGGTGGCTAATACATCAAATGATGTGGCATTTGCTGTCTGTATGTAGGGAAGTCCGCATGAAAGATCCCTTGCTGTTATTCTACGAAGAGTAGCCTATGTAGCGGCATCGGATTTCCTCTGTGACCAAGTGTCGATATAAACGTGAATTTGACATCAAATAACCACTGATTAATAACCAATGTGTTCCAGTGCTGTCGTTTAAACAAACAACATTTATTTTGTCTTTAAAAAAAATGCCAGACTTTTTACCAAGCGTCTGAATCTGAATAATTTACTTTAACACCTTCATCCATCTAAAGGATGCTTTAAAACTATTTATTTGCCTTTTGTTTGCCTTGTAAACCTGTCGTTTAAACAAACAACATTGATGTTGTCTTTAAAAAATGCCAGACTTTTTACCAAGCGTCTGATCTGAATAATTTTACTTTAACACCTTCATCAATCTAAAGGATGCTTTAAAACTATTTATTTGCCTTTTGTTTGCCTTGTAAAACTTTCTTGTCGCCTGGACGCTTACGTTCAGGAAAAGAACTGGAAAGCATTTCTCCTCTTCCCCATAGGAAAGACGAACAGCCGTACGCTGTCCCTGGAGTCTGCACATCTTAATTGGAACACACACGTTCCGGTCCTCGATGTGATATTATTCATGAATATTTTCCTTTCCGCCGAATTGAATTTCTCAGTTTCTGGCCAGTCTTCGGTTTTGACACCCGCATTTGCTAATAACATACACAGGTAATTAAGATTTACGGTAACTCGGTCCCCGCCGAGAACCAAGTGACATTGATTGTTGATTGGTCTTTGTTATTTATTACCACTGGCCTGAAACGAGAATAGGACGTTGCAGAATCTATACGAGACTGGCCATTGCTGCGCACTGTCTTTCCTGTTACTGGTGTTGCTATATATATATATTCTTCCAATGGTGTCTCTCTATATATATATATTTCAGAGCGCGTCTGTGAAGACCAAGGAGTGTATATACGTTCTGTTATGTTCTGTACTCGGAGTAAATGGTGTACCAGTCTGAGAGTATAGATATGTTCTGTTCTGTACATGGAGTAAATGACGTCCCAGTCTCCCAGTGTTAATTAGTTCTGTTTTGTTTGTGTAACCGGAGTACTTGGGGTATCGATTCTGTTATGTTCTGAACGCACAGTATAACTGACATAGGACCTACCAGTTCGTGAGTGTAATTCAATTCAGTTGTGTTCTGTAACCGAAGTACATGGGGGATAGTTTCTGTTCTGTTGTGAACCCACAGTAAATGACATAGGGCCTACCAGTTTCCGAGTGTAATTCATTTCAGTTGTGTTCTGTAACCGAAGTAAATGAGGGATAGACGCTGTTCTGTTATGTCCTGTTCTGAACGCACAATAACTGACATAGGGCCTACCAGTTTCCGAGTGTAATTCAATTCAGTTGTGTTCTGTAACCGAAGAACATGGGGGATAGATTCTGTTATGTTGTGAACTCGCAGTAAATGACATAGGACTTACCTGTTTCCGAGTGTAATTCAATTCGGTTTTGTTCTGTAGCCAAAGTACATGGGAGATCAGTTCTGCTTTGTTATGTACCCGCAGTGAATAACGTACCAGTATCCGTGTATAAATCAGTTCTGTTCTGTTCTGTGCACGAAGAACATAACGTTCCGTTCTCAGAGAGTAAATACATCCTGTTCTGTTCCCGGAGTACATGGCGTTCCGATCTCCGAGAGTAAATCAATTCTGTTTTGTTCTGTACCCGAATCACATGGCTCTCCAATCCACGATCACTATTCTGTCACGTGACGTCGTATACGAGATATGTTTGGATGGGGGTTTGTATACTAATCAAATTAACTAGTACATTGAGCACCTAATATTTAATAGTTTTTTTTCTATTTAGTTGATGTTTTGATGCTGTGATTGTTGTTGTTTCGTTCAAGCTTTATTCTTAATATGTTAAATGTTTTATAACTGGTACATAATTGATATTACACGTGCATGTGCATGCTTTATTAATTTGTTTATTTTGAACTATTATAAATACATTTGAATTTCAGATGTCATAAATCGTTGACAATTGGGTTTACAGAGACATACTCTTAATATTATATTAAAATTCAGAGGCCCGTAGCCAGCTTTCTGCAATGGATTTGTGCAATTACATAGAACAAAACGTTAATACAATGGGGCACAAAGTCCAGAATACACCAATTTATAGTTACTTTCAAATTTCAATAAATATCCCTTGCTGTTATTCGGTAAGAGTAGCCCATGTCGAGGCAACGGGTTTCGTCTATGACCAAGTGTTGATATAACTGTCCGTTTGACATGCAACAACCGCTGATTAATAATCAATATGCTCCAGTGCTATAGTTAAAAAAACCACTTTACGTGTGCATTTGATATCCAATAACAATGGTTTCCAGTGGTGTTGGTAACCAAACTTTATCTGACAAAGTGTCGATATACATGTGCGCTTAACATGGTGTTTTTAAATAAAGAAACTGTATCTGTGCCTTTGACTTCCAATAACCGCTCATTAATAACAAATGTGTTCCAATGGTGTCTTTAAACATACTTTATGTGTGGCCATGATTAATAATCAATATGTTCCAGTGGTGTCATTAAAGACACTTTATCTTTATCTGTGACCAAGTATCGATATAACCGTTCATTTGGCATCAATGATTAATACAACAATGTGTTCCCGTTGTCCCACTACATCTGTACCATTATTAACCTCATCTCACCCCTTCGTCTACTTGCAGGCTTGACAGCGTTCTAGGAAGTTTCGCCACGTACGCCCGACTGAAGGGCCGCTACGACGATGACTGGATCGACCGACTCAACCACCTCTACACCACCATCATCCTCATCATCTTCACCATCGTCGTCAGCACCAAACAGTACGTCGGGGAGCCCATCCACTGCTGGTGCCCGTCACAGTTCGAGGACAGTCACGTCGAGTATACCAACAACGTCTGCTGGGTGTCGAACACCTACTACGTACCCTTCGAGAACGCGGTCCCTCGACACGAGCAGCCCAAGAAGGACAAAGAGATCGGCTATTATCAGTGGGTACCCATGATCCTTCTCTTTCAGGCCCTGCTGTTCAAGGTTCCGTGTATCTTGTGGCGGATCCTGTCGGCTTCTTCTGGTGTCAATCTGGATAAGATCGTCACTCTAGCGGCCGAGACGGCGTACATCGCTCCTGACGATAGAGAGAGGACCATCAAACATATCGTGCGCTACATGGACAGGTGGTTAGAGAATGCGAGAGAGTATAGATCAGGATGCTTCATAAGGTTTCGGCAGCAGATAGCAAAGTACTGCTGCCTGGTTTGGGGCAAGCGTTACGGTAACTATTTAGTGACGATATACATGTTCATTAAGTTACTCTACTTGTTGAATTCCGTGGGACAACTGTTCATACTGAATGAGTTTCTTGGACAGAACTATAATGTTTATGGATTCCAAGTCCTTGATCATCTAGCAAGGGGGGAAGACTGGGGCGAATCGCCCAGATTTCCTAGAATAACGCACTGTGATTTTGACATTCGGCAAATTCAAAATGTCCACACATATACAGTACAATGTGTTTTACCCATCAATCTATTTAACGAAAAGATTTTTATTTTTATTTGGTTTTGGTTAGTTTTTGTATCAACCTTAAGTGCCGGCAACTTTCTAATATGGGTATATACTATGATCTTTCGTCAGCACCGGTTGCGGTACTTAAAAAAGTTCCTTCGGGTCAACGACTGTTACAAATCTGAATTAGACAAAAAAATGGCCGTTAAATTCGGCGAGCAGTATTTACGGCAGGATGGAATATTCGTCCTCAGACTTGTGGGTAAAAATGCCAATGATGTTCTCGTGTCTGAGTTAATCCTGCAGCTGTGGAACCACTACAGGAACAAGCCATTGTTCCGACACGCCAATCAAATTAGTGATGACAATAGTAACGTTTGACTAGCAGTGCAAAAGACAAAAAAAGTTCAAGTTATTCTCAATATGTTGAAACCAAAAAACACCCCTAGGAGGGGAGGAGCCTCCTTCGAGGTGTCCGACGAGGAGCTGGAAGGGGCGGAACCCAATTTCTACTTAGACGATCAAATTGAACTGGTAGATCTGGCTCATCATGGGAGACAAAATGGCGTCGATGATGACGAGGATGATTCTGACGAGGAACCGGAAACGGAAGTAGAATCAGCCGCGGAGGACGATGGGATGGATTTGAAAGTGAGCAAAGTGTGATTCGTATAATTATAGCCCTTGAAAAGTGACGTCTAAGCAATCTGAGTAAGAGAGAGAGGATAGAGAGACAGACAGACAGAGAAACAGAAATAAACTCCCAATATTGTGATCACTATTTATAATTTAGGAACCGTCCCTAAATTATTGTAGTACATTTGGGGGATTATTGTGAGCTCTTCCTAATTGACGTTTGGCGGCGCTCCTGCCACAGGCAGAGAGTAAAATATTATAATCCATGGTGTTTCTCCGACATAGCGCACGACGTCATACATTACGTCATACATGACGTCATACAATACGTAAAACATGACGTCATGCTGATAATCAGACGTCACATAGTTGTGCACGTTCACAATTAAATTATAGTCTGTCGCAGAAATGGACATACAGGCTATATTTAGAACTCGTTCATGTAATAGGAGAATAAGAACCATGTGAATGGAACATTCGAATATACTAAAAGTCCGAATCAAATAACTCATATCTACGATAAATGACTTTCCTGCCTTTAATTACCATTAGACTTGCCCTACATTTTGTCCAGACACACATCGTGGAAAAACCATTACAAGGACACAGATTTCACTTACTAGATCGAAACTACTTCACCTACAGCGACTTCGATCAGATCTCCTAAGGCGGAAAGCACGTAAATGTCTGCCATCTGACATCTTGCTTTTTATGAAGTATTCTTCAAGAGTGGTGTAGTGCGACCTCAATAACGAGCACTCCTCATGACGTCAGATTAATTATTTAAGTCACATACAGTCAAACCTGTCTTAAGCAGCCACCTAAAGGAGTAACAAAAAGTGGCTTCTTAAGACAGGTGGCTGCTTAATACAGGTTCTTAGGCACTATAATTGATGATTTGGGAGAAAATTATGATGACCCTTTAAGACAGGTGGCTGCTTAATACAGGTGGCCGCTCAAACAGGTTTGACTGTATATACATAGATGTGTATAATATCTGAAATATAGCAGCCAGCCACACAGTACCTCAGTAACCTGTACAGGTGTTAATTAGAACAGTGAGTGAATTCATACATAATTGGTGTCCCCAGTAAGACAGACTGGCATGATGTTTGACAATTCACACCTACATGTACATCAGCCTCTCTTAATTGGCTTATAGTGTATAGATCTATAGTCGGTCTGGTAAGGACATTCCAGCACTGAGTAGGGAATGCCAGAACTCTCTGGCCCTTACCTGTATAGGACAGTTACCTGTGTGTATACCTGGGACTAGCAATTACCGGTAGACGAGAACACAAAACAGCCTCTGGAGCTTCTCTGGACGTGTCATCATGCAGGCCGGCCAGGCTTTTAGAGCTACACTGTAGGTGTTATAGATCTAAGTAAAAACCTGGGCCAGGCTTTTAGAGCTACACTGTACTAGGTGTTATAGATCTGAGTAAAAACCCCGGCCAGGCAGTAAGAAGATGTACAATGTCTGTATAGAACTTTTAAACGGCCCGTGGGGAAAGCATTTAATTACGCATAACAAACTAATTTTGTTTCCAGTCATAAATACAAAACCTAATTATATAGATTTGTTTACGGTTTCCCAATAAACTATATATAACAATATTACTACTGTTTCTGTTTCAGAAAGAGAAAAAAAATTAAATAAAATAAAAAATTTAAATTACTGTCATATTTTTGTAAAATTCTTATTTTTTGTTTACGTTTTAACTTGATATAACACGCAAGAAGACAAATACAATAAATAATCCTGATCCACAAAAGCTATTCTTTTCACCATGAAACCAGAAAAAGCATATTGTTTATGTCCCTGTTGCACCAATTTTACCATGCAATAATCTTTGTATTTTTTGAAGAAGAAAAAAGGTTTTGTCTTTTTGTTACAATGTCAAATAATTCTCCAAAATATATTATTTTACAAACTACATTTGTACATGTCTTGTTAATCTACCTGTATAATACATGACAGTCATGTACACATATGCTGAGCAACACATGGTTTTATGTCCTGTCTTCTCATGACGATGTCTATATTATATTGACAAAATATTGAGAACATTACTTGCAGTGGTTAAGACAGAGACATGGTTTTTATTCATATTTGATTAGGCCTCACTCGTATGTCAAAATGGCTTCTAGCCAAAGACAGTCAACTACAATGAATGCATATGTATTCCAGGGTTTAATCTACCATACAATTTGGAGCCCCTAGGCGGAATTCCCAATTTGCCAAACAAAATTTCCCTATTTTAGATAAAAAATCCCCCCACCCCAAAACACAGATATCATGATGGGATAAAAAGAAGTTCTTTTCTTTATAATGTGAAAAAACCTAACTATTATTCTTTTAAAATGACCCTAAAAATGGTCCAGGTTATACCCTGTATTCTCAGTGTGGAATGTTATTTTTTGCAAAGGAATTTGTTTTTATGTAAGTACTGTATTATGAGTGTATATCATGTCATATTGTGATGACAATTGCATGAAATATACTGGTTTATAATAATTATTAGGACTTCTTTAATCATAGTATCATCATACATGTATGTAGAATTCTTTTCAATGTAATTGTTGATGACCAAAAAAAGCATTTTAACCAGTAACTTATATGCTTTGCACCATTCAATAAGAAACACAAGTAGGTAAACTCGATACATTCATAATTAGGTGTACGGTAATCAGACCAAGAAACTTAAAGCAATTGTTAACAATAGTATTGCCATGCCTCGGTGGGCGTGACATTCCTTGGGAGTCCAGGGAGGAATTTACACAGCAAGGAAAAGAATTCAAAGTGTGACACTTTAAACGGGGATCGTGCATTAGATCAGTCCAGGGCCCCCACCTGCCGATCAGCACAATGATCAGTATAATAACTTAATTTTGAGTCAACAATAATGACCAGGCCATGCAGAGTTCAAAGTAAGGTAGTCACATTTCGTACTCATAGCCACAACAGAACCTGCTTATCGCAAAGTTCTTCAGACCATCCAACAGTGAAAGGGAAAATAATACCATACCTTTCTTTACCTAGGATTTTTTTAAAGGCGTTTACAATTTTAAAAATTCAGCAATAATATAACATTTTTTCCGTAAAATCCATGAGTACAAATTTGATAGATTATGCTTCATACATTGTACAAGGATAGACAATTTAATTTATAAAGTCCTTGCAAAGGCCTTAGTACAAAGCACTTACAATTCTCTTAAAATACCACATTAAAAAATATATTTTACTTTCTTTATGAGCCTCCAAAAAATATTATTTCCAAACTTACACGTAGAAAAAGTACAAACAACAGATTATAAAATGAGGATGTGCTAGCTTTTTGAAAAAAACAAGGTTTTTTTCTATTACGGCATGCTCATGATAAAATATTCAAACTCCTTGGGTACCCCGGTACATAATTTGCAGTCAAATTATATACCCTCGGGCCGATATAAAACAAAACTTTAAGGGATGATCTATCTGACTATTTAGTAGCCTACTCCACATTTGACAATGCCAAACTGATAAAGGGATAGTAAGAGATTTTAATAATTTTTTTAAATGTGGAACTGGAAGTACAATTGTCGCCTATGGCTATAAGTGTCATGTACGTATCTGTAATGTCAGGCTGATACATCTCACTTGAATGTGGTTAGTGAGAAAAATTGAATACTGTTTGTGTACATATTGATCCATCGGAATGTTACTGAATGCGTTATGTTCCATGTAAATGTTGTACTAACAAGTTATTGAAACTTAATCGTTGAACATGTAGCATTTATAAATAATTCATTATGTATAATACATATTCATATATTTAAATGTGTAGTTTAATTATGATTATGAAGATGTTTTGACATGCAATGCATTAAATTACAAATTAGCCTGCCCAATGATGTTCATAATTATATCATATTAATAATTGGATACAATTTATAATAATACATAAATAGTTTAGTACTTTTTTTTCTAAATTAAATACAAAACAGATCAACAACTTTTGAGGACCAACTATTTTAAACTTAATAATATAAGCCAAAATGCAGGTTTCATTAATTAATTTTTTATCATTTGATTTTCATATCTAAAACAATTATATCACATCCCCACCCCCTTAGACGAGTCGTAGATCCGCCCCTAGTTAAGCGGACTTGTCCAACTGGATAGCAGAATCATACCGGTAGGCTAAGCCTATCGGTGTTCGATCACTAAATTTAAATTTTGCTCTAGCAGTGGTGTCCATACACTTGTAATAAATATGATTAAAAACACATCTACTCAATTCTAACCAACAAACAGTGTAATAAACTTCAAACATATATTGTTTCTATTATTGGTGACGAAACTTACTTGGTGGGGGTCCTTTCCCAGAATCGTTACACGTAAAAATGTTAATGTGTACTTCCCCATCTTTTCCCAATCGTAACGATTCGCTTCCATAAATGAAAAGTTCTTGATATTTTTCCTGAGGCTGTCCTGTTAAATAATATTGAGCACATTGGTAGCACACAGCCCAAGCTTGCTCCTCATTAATTGGATTATTGAACACTTTGTTAATATCCGTGAATGAAAGGTGTTGTTTATCGGCAATATCCAAACGGCATATATCCACGTTCGCCATTTTCTGTCATACTATGATACTGAGGGCATGTCGCACCGCTCTGCCGGTTGCCACAGTGGAAGGGGAGATAAGCCGTCCTTTGTTGACATTATAGTTTGTTTCAAACTTCTACACGTCGTCGTTCAATCACAGGCGACTTTCGTACATCGATCTGAGAAACTGTAATTTTTCGCTTTACTAGATTTACCAACGAGTAAGATAATAATCCTAATTATTTTTAAATACACCATAAATAAAATGAAAAAATTAACGGGGCATAATAAAGACAAAAAGAACTAAAATATTTTTACTTGAAACTTTTTATTTATTTTATTTTACTTGAAATTATTTTTTTTAATTTAAAAATTAAAGTATGCAGCGAACAGACATTAACATTTCCCCCTTACTATCCCCTATCGTTCATACTAAATATAACTATTTCACCAAATTAATACCAGGGCTAAATAACACGTTAGAAAAAGATAGTTTATAATTATTACTAAATATACAGCGTATATGTAATTATAAATATTAAAGTAAAAAATGTCTCCATTAAAATATAGGTTTAACTAATGCATTTAGGCCCTACTTAAATACTAGTACAGAAATGTACATCCGAATATGCCCAATATTAACATGCAGGTAATATTGAATGTCAAACTTATATTAGGACAAAACTAAAAATGTTTCTATTGAAAACCACCCTACATTATAATTAAAAATAACCCGACGTTTCGTTAACAAAATGCTAATATCATCAGGACAGAAACCAAATTGAAGAGCAGATAAAATAACAAGGTAATATAAAAGAAAGATAGCTTGTATGGTTGTAAAAACTTATATTAGTCAATTCTAAGAATGTAATCGATATTATGTTTAATAATAGTTTTCAAGAACGCTAAGTTCTAAGTCTATTAATCGGAGTGGGGTTGGTTAGGGAGTATAATAATGTTAGTGTTAATACATTTTATTTACACCAATCCCGTCTTGTGATCTCGACTTGTAATGTAGGACTTTACCCAACTGGGAAAGGAGTAGGGGAGTTGTGGTTAACAACGGATTTAATTATATTTATTTATTTCCACACTTCATCAAGCCTTGCGTTCAATAGCGCGGGCGTTCCGCTTCTGAGACAAAACATTTTGACACCGGTGTTTGCATCTACATTGAATGAATGTCGGTACCAGTCACATAGTTCCAGAGCGCTCGCGTTATTGAACGTAAGGATGGCTAAAACACGTTTTGGTGATAATCTTTGTGCGCTTATCGAATTTATTTGCATACACGTGACATACAGTGGATGTAAATATTGTGTGAAATGTAACAAAAGTAACACGATTCATAACTGTTTGTAAAAGACTTTACATGTATATCAATTCACGATTCTGTAAGATCCCAAATAGGCAAATACACAGGTCTGAATATTGCTTATCAAGGGAATTAACTGCTAAAACAATTATGCTAAATATATCGGAACATTTATTCCCCTTGATTTAAACATTACTGTTCGTTTCAGTGATCGATTCGTACGTCGTAGACTAAGTAATTTTGCGTAAAATTATGACATTTTTACATTTCTGTTATATAATAAATGTGGCCTTATAATAAATGTATACAATTATGTAGACAAACGAGGACAGTGTTTTCGCTTCTGTTTATACACAAATTAATGTCTGTATGGCTGGCTGCATGGCTTCGTCACGTGATCCAGAGTTTTGTGCCAAAATGGTGAGCAATTGCCCTTTTGCTCGCGATGTAAAACTATGGCTCTATACTGGTTATATCCAATGACGGTTCAAGAACGTCTTGTCATGGACCTCCAGCTGCCTCGCCGCCTACTACAGGACAACAGTTAGTGTTAGTACGAGAGGAAATCCGCTGCTTATTACTAAACAGTAAGGGGTCTGTTATATACACCTCCAGACAGACAACAGTTAGTGTTAGTATGAGAGGAAATCCGCTGCTTATTACTAAACAGTAAGAGGTCTGTTATATACACCCCCAGACAGACAACAGTTAGTGTTAGTATGAGAGGAAATCCGCTGCTTATTACTAAACAGTAAGAGGTCTGTTATATA
>JAULBR010085386.1:0-13187 GCA_032355825.1 Melanodrymia aurantiaca
GTATGTATGTATGTATGTATGTATGTATGTATGTACATGTATGTATGTATGTATGTATGTATGTATGTATGTATGTACATGTATAAGCACATTATGTACATGTATATATGAAATAATGAGATATTGCGTTTGAAATTGATGCCTCATACTCACCATAAGTTAATAGCACTGCTTTACATATTTTCAGTTTTACACAGAATTATTGAACACCCGGTATCCAAGAGTAAAAACAGAATTTGTTAATCCGTGATGTACGCCGTTCTAGCTGGGTTGTCAAGCGCACCAAGCACACCTTACATTAAACACCAAACCGAACGTAGAACGATCCAATTGCATTCATGACAGATCCCTCTACTTGAAGGTATTCAATGCCAATAAGAACATATGACCTACCTTTCAGCCGTGTAAACTAATTATTAAGTGAAGGCACATATGTTCATTTGTGTGAAGTTTGTTGTGTGTAAGGACTAGCGCTATTTGTAGTTGTGAATGGTTTTCTTGTTCGTCGACTAGAGAGACCGTTAAAGGGGACTATACTTAACGACTCTGTATTAAAAGGAACAGAAAGGAAGAAAAAACCACCCGTCATTACAAACGAGTGGGTAATTATATGCATCGATCGACATACAGATGTGTAAAATAAAGTGTCTTTGACGTGCTATAACTAGAAGTATTCGATGTGCTATTTGAGTTATGGCCCGGAATGCGTGGTAATTAGCCCTCCTGTAAATTCCAATATCGGTAAAGAATACCAATAATTTATCTACGAACGTGTTTAAATAACAGTTATTACACGAGTTTTCGTTCATTTACTCTAATATTTTCTCTGTATGATTCCCATAAAATAAGACCGAGTCTTTAGTCCAGTATTTTTCTTTAGAACGAATATAACGAAAGATATAAGTGTAGATAAATGAAAATGCACGTAATAACTCTTTTATTACATATAAATAAACACGCAAAATATTGTATACAAGTTGATTCAAGGCGACATTAAAACTCTCAATTTCAGAACAGGGAACATCCTGTACAATAGAACACTGTTTGTTGCTACTCCAACTTAGTTGTGACGTTGCAAACAAACAAAAACAAAACAAAACAAAACATTTCAAATCTAATACACTATAGTATGAACGGCGTAGCGCGTTAGCTTAGTGCTACGCCGTTCATGCTGTGTGTAAAGCGGTTTTGAGGTTCATACTTGTATGAACGTCAACAATTATCACGTTCAATTATTAAATAATCTCCTGCTGATGAAGACTGGCAGTAGTGCAGTGATTGATGGACTCACAGTTCGTATGTCCAATCAACTGACTCTTCAGTCATTCTTTCGAATGGAAATCCGAACATGAAATAGCTTTCTTGGTGTTTACAGATTATTTACTGACTGTACCGGCGTCCGTGGTGTAGTGGTTAACCCTTCCGGCTTCAGGGTGGTGGGTACTGGGTCCCAATCCCATTCGTGGCACGTGGGATATATATTCTCAGTACCGACTCCAACCATGAGTGAGTGCTCCGCAAGGCTCAATCGGTAGGTGTAATTCCATTTACACCGACCCGTGTCCAGCCTGAAGCGCTAACCACCACACCACGGAGGCCGATAATCGTTGTAAATAACGCTGGAAGTGTGTAAAAGATTATGCTTACGGAATCCGAACTCGTATCGACATACCTTGTGTTGAACATGTGTAAGGTACATGTATATATAAATATGTGTTGACCTAATGCCCGTATGTTTACAGTAAATTAAGTTGTATACATTGAACTTATTGATACGAGCGAGTCACAGTACATTGATATCAACAATACAGTGGTAGGTACAGTCATGTCTGTGGGAAAGTGCGTATTTTTGTAGTGTGCGAAGACTAAGGTGAAAACAAACGTATGGATGGAACAGATAAGTGAAACCAATTCACCTGAGATGGACATAGTTATACTATCTCTGCGCAATCTGGGCTGTTCTGTACCAAAGCTTCGTGCATGTGACCCCTCGCCCCTCCCCACTGGGCACAGTCTCGTCCATATACATAATTTCAAAGCTGCGTCCATTACAATGCACATCGAACTATGTATTAAAAATGTCATTGTTTCTATATTATAATTATTTTTAATTCAACAATGTCGACTTTTTGTCTCATCTGTTTGTCTGCTTGTCTCTTGGTATCTGTCACATCTTTAATCTTTTCCAAATCCATCCTCGTTAGCTTAGTAAAGTTGTCACCTGTCCTAGGCTGTGTTATAGTAAACAGATCTATTTATGCTCTACATATTATTCGTTAAACCTATATATTAATATAGGATACCTCAGGATATGTTCAGAAGAATGCACGCTAATTGGACATCTATCACTGTTTGTGTTCGGGGCTTTTAGTATAAGTCATCGTTCATATTAAAGGCACACTCCTGAGATTGAAGATGGATTCTACATGCGCATCGAATGCTACTTGTAAAATATGTCTGGCTAACAGACCACTTCTTATTGATTACAATACCATGTATATCATGTCTGTTTCTGGCCATCCAAATTGTTATAATAGCTTAAGGTGTACTTTGTCCTAAAATAAAATAATTTGTATCATGCTAAATTATTGTTGGAAAATGTCCAAGGATCATACAAAGCTACTTCAATCGCATTGGATATACATATATTGATATTGTAAGTAATACCGGTACATTTAAAGTAAATGTTGACTTAAAGAATAAAGATGACCTTTGGCCATAAATATGTTACAATTAGCATTAGATTCGCATGTAGGTTTGCATCCGTTTTAAAACGTGGTAGTGTTCGTTTAAAGTCCTATAAATAATAATTATATCCAGGTTCAAACCGGTATTTTTTATTTATTACGACTCATAAGAATCCATGGAACAAAAACCTAAACATTTTATTATCAGTGGCTATTTTTGTGACTTTTCTGTGACTTTTTTTTGTGTGACTTTTTTTACAGTGATTTTCTTTCCGAGCACCACAAAAATATAGTAGCATCTTAAAGTAAAACCAATGATTGGTAATGCTGGCATGTGATTTGTTCTTACACAAGGAATGTTAAATGCGATTGCGTGATCTTTACCTAATTACAGTCTATTACAGTCTACCAATAAGAAGATTGTCAGATTACAATATACAGTATGTCACATTATGGCTTTGTAATGTTTAGTTTCCTCAGTACACAGTCCACCTGATATAAATTAGTTTATTATATCCGTATTCATAATATTTTAACGTGCTCTGTCACTTGGAACAATGAAGATAACACTGTGTAGGCGGATGAAAATGGTGTTTTATAGATATCTTTAATTTGGTTCAGATAGAGGATTTTGCTGAAGTAAAACCAAATTTCAATATGGAAAACAAATCTAATTTTTAGTATATATGTAACAACATCTCAACCTCCACTGAGGAGAACCGAACCAGCACCCTCTGTGTAAGAGACAGAGTCAAGTGCTCTACCAACTGAGCTAAAGGGAAGTTCCCTCTAGCTGAAGCCAGTAGAAACACTTTATAACAACACTGCTACATACAATGTATATAATGAATTAACCATGACACCAAGACTTTTAGAAATTGGAGCTAAAACGATTTGTCGCCCTTCTCGAAACTTATGGTGTATTTATGAATACGAAATTACATTACCACCGCAGCCGCTAAATGAAAGCTTTAACGGCACCCTCGAGTTTTAACACGGATGGCAGCGTAAGTGCATCTCTAATTGCTATATAGTATATCCAAGGTATGTGTAGTAGCTTAATATGTATGGTCCTTGGACTTTTGCCTCCAATAATTTGTCACATATAAATTATTTATGCAACATACACATTAAGGTATTATAATTATTTGGATGAGCAGAAACACAGTGGATATGCTTATATTGATATTTTAAGCAATAAGATGTAAGTAAATGTTAATTAGCCAAAACTATGTTACAAATAGCATTAGCTGCACAATCGCCGTGGAATATGTCTTAGAATGTGTACATGTAAGTAGTGTAACAAATATAATATTTCACTCGCAACCGTGCATTATGAAGTTTAAGTTCTTCGTGAAATTATTATCACTTTAGATACTCGATAAAGCTTGTGACAAATACAAATTATTCATATTGAAACTTACTTGATAATAAATGATAGCTCCTTTAATAGTTTCTATATATGTTTGGATGTATGAACATTTTAAACATATTGGCCTACGAACTCGCATACTTCAGTATAAATGAAAACTACATTACGTTTTCCTTCTTTGATTGATGTAATGCCAGATACGTAAATAGATTATAAATTGTAGGTCAAAACCCTATTCTATGCCTGATTACCTTTAAGTACATGTCTAACTGAACTGAACGTATGTCATGATCTAGATTACCAGTTATTAGTTTGTGAATAATCATCAATGATTTGAAACAACATAAGGCCAAATTACACTTTTAAAACAATATTTTATTTAAATGTGTATTTTCCCAGAGCACATTATATCAAAATTGTCATCATTGGCGCCTTAAACAGCATTGACCATATATTGAACGTTTTTTGGTAACGACTGGATGTCCATCTATCAAATGGAATAAACATCAATTTTCTGCTTCTGCTGAATCAGTCTTCTGACATAAACCTTTTAAACGACGTTTCCGCCGTCAGCCGTTAGCGGAAAGCGCATTTTCTATCAGTGAAGTACTCAGTCTTGTCCAGTGTGTTGGTAATTAACAGATCTTTAGTAATTCATCACTTTAGCTAGGTGACCGGAAGTAGACAAAGATTCACATATCTATTCGTTTGTTTTAGGTTTGCAATAGTATACGACTAAAGGAAATAATAAACCAATATTTGTTTGTTCTGAATATATCTTATAGTATTATAGGATCAAAATCTTTAAAGGCACATACACACGAGTTTTCAGGACGGTCGCCACACGACGTGCGCGTCTAATGCTATTTGTAACATAATATATATACAATGTACCTTGAACTGTCACTTGCGCGCAGGTCTCTAGAGAAAAGGAATCCATTTGTAAGTTAATTTAAATGCTATCAGAAGTACTGAATGAATGGATTCCAAATGTATGGGACCCCAAGTGCAACATAATTAACATTGATGTATGACCTTTAGTGATGTTTGTTTTCTTCTCTTGTTAAAATGTTTTCAAAATTAATGTGTCATTTCTTACGTGTTTGTCATCTTGTTTTCAATTCTATTGTATTGTAAAATGTAGGGAAAGGCCTTAATATAGGCCAATCCCAAACCAATAAAATATTTAATTTGGCAATAAATATTGTTTAAACCACATATATAATTATGCCCAGCTAATAGAACATAAATTTTGTATTTATTAAACAAAATATGTAAAGGCTAGAGATGTCCGCAACAGCAGAAGACCAGGGAGGAGATCTGGCCTCACCAAGAATCTCTTGCCATAAAACTACGGCGAACGCAAAGAAGAAGTTGAAGCATGACAGCATTGGTTATGTTAAGATAATCAGTGACTTATACTTACACGTACCATTGATTATATAATTAATGCACGTTTCCCATACAGTAAATTGTCCATTAATGTATATCTCCCGCTACTGCGCTTTAGACATTAGTCTAGCTAAGCCTTCATTAACCACCTGAATTAATAGTGAAGGACGCCAATGGAAACATTGTCCTTGTAAGTACGTACTTATAATGCAAATCAGTCGCCAGAGACCGCGATGAGTTGCTCTACCAACTTTATGCGATTCCTAATCATATTCGAATCACGACACATTTAGCAATTGCTTTTACTCATCACTTAATGTACTGTCCAACAGATCTGCGAATGGCCATCATACAGTTACTAAACGCAGTACAATTATTATTTCATGTTTTATCATTGACGGAAGATACTAAATCAGCCACTGTTATCCGTGACTTGTATTTGTAGCATTAACAATTGAACTTGATCCGGTTCAGTATTGACTAACGGTTGCTTTTGTATATATTTTACCCTGAGATCGTTTTGATAGAACTTTTTCATGGACAGAGTTTTCCTACAATGGCGTATTTATATCCATTTTACACCTTTAAGTCTTACACACATATTTGAAACAACCCCGTGTGATATTAATGGTCTCACACGGGTTATCTGTAATAGGCATTAAATATTAAATTTGAGCCTTCTCAATGGCTGCCCCAAAGTAACGAACCGAGTGATCTGCTTTGTTCATTGCATGTCTACCTATGACCTCAATACACATGTAGTTTTGTCTAAGAGTTCATTCATTCAACTCTATATGACATAGCATTTTGTTTGCAGTCACGCGACTAGTTAACCACTTTCAACAGGCTTTATTATATAGTTGCAGCAGATCATTTCATTTGTTTAAATTGTATTTTTCAGGGTTTGTAAGAAATAGAATACTACACTCATGTCCGTTTGAGATCATTGAACACTATGGAGCCTGTTGAGAAACTTGCTGGATCCGTCACTGATTACTGTATACAAAGCAGAGTCCAATGGAAGTTTAAAAAATGTAATCGCTAATCACTGTAAAAATAGTAACGATATACCAGAAGTTTGCAAAATGTAATCCTAGTATGCACCGTTGGTCGTTGGCCTACATATAAATTATGATGAAATGTAAATAATAAAATAATTATTAGCTTTAAAACCGCATCATTGTACTTGTTTACCATCTTATATCAGTTTTATAAAAATGAATGTCTGTACAAAAATCAGACCAATGGATATTTTGTCAGAGACATGACAGAATAAGTTAAGAGCAAAAATGACAGAATTAGAAGAAAGTACCATGTAATGTATGATTTCCACTTGATCAACAAAGCAATGTCTAACAAGTCATTCATTATCGAACATCTGCCGAGAGTCTTCATCTTCATGGCGTGGACACAGGAGTGTTGTCTGACGCCACTACGCAGAATGCAATCTATTGTGCTACGCACGTTATTAGGTTTGCTAAAATTGACAGTAGCAAATATGCTTGCAAGATCAATGTAGTTGACTTATATTTAGAGATAAACCTCAATTGATGTTGACATCTGTTAAAGTTTTGTAGTCTCTGATGTACTTGTAGGTTATTTCTGAAAATCAGATACATGTACAACATTCTCCATGTTTAAATAACTTCAAGGACCTATTACGCATATAGACATACTACTATACATTAGTTTAACGACACCACTCGAACTCATTGGTTATTAATTAGCAGTTATTGAATGTAAAACGCATGGGTATATCGACACAGAGGAAACCCGCTGCCGCCACATAAACTTCTCTTCTTTGAATAACAGCAAAGGATCTTTTATCTGTACGTTCCCACGGTCAAGAAAGCACACCACGGTCTTTGAGAGACCAGTCGTGGATCACTGGTTGGAACGGGAAATAACCTAACAAGACCCCTGATGAAGATCGATCCTTCGACCCATCGAGCCACAGATGGACACTCTACCGCTGAGCTAGGTCCCGCTCTAATAGCACTAGATGCGAAAGCACGGTGGTACATGTCATAGAAATGGGCATTGTGTCTTTTACAAATCAGTGTTAAATCGTTCAGGATGTGTCAAACTACTTGTACATTTTCTGTAATGGGAAAGAGTTAGAGGACTAGATTAACAAGACCGGAAGTCGAGGTATGTAAGAGCAGCAATCTTGACTACTTTACTTCAGAAACAATACACACACCCTTTCCAGCAAATTGCCACTCAGAAAACCGGTGATTGCATTAACCAGGATTAGAGTAACGTGATTTATAGTGACAAGTCGTTGTAGTCGACAAGACAAGGATAGTTCTTTTGAAAGTCTGACAAGCACGCGAGTGGCATAATTTGAACAGTTCACTTAACAACAACCCAGGATACAACACAACATAACATTACTTATAGATAGTCTCAGGATACAACACAACAGATAGTCTCAATATGGGGTAGTATTAGAGTAGGGATAACAACACTGTTTCGTTAATAGATTTTTTTTTTAATTTTGGGATTCGAGGTAGTCTCGTTTCAAAATCCAAATTTGTTGTTAAATTGTTATACATGTAACAAAACAGTGTTATTACCCCCTAATTTCAAAGGTGGTGGTCTATGGTTATCCACATTATTATAGTAGCTTAATGTGTACTTTTGTCTAAAATAATTTGTATCAAACTAAACTATTGTAGAACAAAATGGCCCGTACTAATCTACTACAAACGGATTCCATATACAAATTATATTGATATTCTCAGCAATAAAATGTACTTAAACGTTCATTTTAATCAATAAAAATACTCTATTAACAGGAAATATGTTACAAATAGCATTGGATGTGCATGCATACTCGGGTGTCTGCCTTTAATAATAGAAAAAATTATCCATTAGCCAGAAATATGTTACAAAGAGCATTAGCTCAGTAAGCACGGTGGCGTAAGTCTTAAAACTATGCATTGTCTTTAATAAACCAAGAACTCTCTATTGTCAGGAAACACGTTACAAATAGCACCAAGAGGGCACGTTCGGTGGCACTCGTCTTAAAGACTCTCAATCACCAAGTTTGCGCCAAATGTTTCCGTTCTGCTGCATCTCCAGACAATAGCTTCGAACTAATTAGCTACAGATTTTGGCGACGTATTCGTACGATGTACAAAATGTAATTTTACGTAATATGACATTTCTGTTGATATTTATAATAAAAATTAAAAAAAAGTAATTATGTAGATAAACAAGCAGTGTTATCTCTTTTGAATTTGCGTATAACCCGCTAACCATAGTAAGTCACGTGATGGCACTTTTCGCGCCAAAATGGTGAGCGATTATTGCAGCCGCACTTTATTATCTTGAAGTTGAAGCGACAAGACTACCGCACTTCCTGCTCCGCCTATAGGATGATTGCCAGTCTTCCTAGACTGTTTACAGAATGAAGCCTGTCCGCCCCCACCCCCGCAATGTTCAAAGCACGTTACCAGTTAGACCAAATATATTTGGTTATATAGTGTTAAAATTAGTGTGGGATACCCAACTTAACACGAGGTGAACTGAGTGCCTTTACAATGTTTCATTGCCATCGATGATCAAACAAAATACAACACATTTTTGAGCAAATAATCATCCCAATTAATTATTAAGGGATGTTCCAGCTTTATAAAACCTGGAGACACGAAAGTTAGCCTGTAAAAATATTATATTTTGATGCATTAGAATCTTTAATTTTTACCAAGGAAATACACGTGTGAAAATATCATGGAATGACCCAGTACTAAGTACCAAATACATTTTTTTTTACTGATCGTGGTATGTAATACTTTATGGTAAACGCTTATTATTTAAGTTTTTAATAATTTACGTGCAATTTTAATGCATTATGAATACATTGGGACTGAACTGTTCGCAAATACCCACATTCATAAATGTTTGAAACCAAGACCGGAATGTTAAAGCAGTTTTTGTATTTGACGTAAATAGATTGATGTATATATCGTTTGGAAATGGTAATACATTATTTAGGCTCATCTCATATTCGGCATTTCCTGTCTAATGAAAGGTCAGAGGCGAGTTATGAAATATATTTTATTAGAACATTCAACTGACCAGTTTCTGTGGTGTAGTGACTAGACCACCAGGCAAAATGCCTAGGTTTAAAGACGAATTTACCATGTTTGTGCAGCTAACGCTGTTTGTAAAATATTTCTGACTAATGGAGAAATTTTCCATGATTAAAATTAACATTTGCAATATATGTACATTCAGTATATTTGGTAATTAAAAAGTTAATGTGTACGAAAAAAGACATCTGGGGTGTCGTTAAATTTTATTTCATTCTATTATTTGAGACATATGAAGCGGCGACAGCGGGTTTCCTCTGAGACCATGTGTCAATATAACCATGCGTCTGACGTCCAATAACCGCTGATGTATAATCGATGTGTTTCTAGTAGCGTCGTTAAATAAAACAAACTTTATTTTATTTGAGACATGCTTGTTTGACAAAATTAACAACAATCATGTACTTTGCTAGGATCAAAATATAGAAAGATGAACTCAAAATACCATGCCCCTGAAACAATGGAAATCCTCGGGTTGATTTCCTAGTATTGACGGTACATGCATAGTTAGACCTATTGATCTAATACGTTTAGCCACATCCAGCCAATTCTAGAAAAAGATCACGCTTCTTTTGAACTAAATGAGATTGTGAACTTGTGTGATTGCCATGTGAACACTTAAACTCGTACACGACATTAATAAAAGATGTGTCTTTCACATCCATGCAACTGTCGACAATAACTTACGAGGAAGTCGGTAAATTGGATGTCAGCGACAGATTGTCCGGGCTGCTTGGAATCACATAGTTTAAAGCAGTAAACAGTCCTCGTTGATGCAGATACAGATTTTATCGATTACATATATTTTATTCCGCGTGATATACTGATTCTTCTCTCCTTTAATGTCAAATCATGACACACCGGTTCATGTTACAACATGACTAATTGATTTGATATATAGAATTCGGTATCAATCATAATTACATAAAGTCACAAAATATAAAAAAGTATTAATACAACATTTGTAGGGTCATTTTCCCAACGTAGGGTAATTTCATGTAATATTCTATATCAACATTGGTATAGATTTCGAAAATAATTCCGGATTTCCGGATATGGGTTGACATTTCCGGATTTTTCGGAAAATTCCGGATAGTTGGTCAGCGTGTATTTGTAGCATATTTTATTGAATAAACTGAACATTTACATGCATTTTATTACTTACAGTAACAATATAGGTACATGTATGTCAAATGCTTTTATAGTAGCTTTGGTATGGTCTTATATATCTTGGGTCTTTAGCTGAATACAAAAATATACCATTAGCCAGAAATATATTACCAATAGCATTATCTGTGCAAGCACGGTTCAATTCGTCTCAAAACTGGATAGTGTACCTTTAAAATATTGACACAATACGTATATTTTGGGTTGTACATGTACATTCCTATCTCTGCAAAACAAGCAGCTACTACTATAATAATATTGCCTTTATTTCTCGGGCCACGCAATTTGCCAATACGCCCATCTTAAAAAATTCATAATAAGCAAAAACATAATCATTATTTTTATATTTGAAAATGTGTTTGATCGATCATATCAACAAACTAACAAGGACTCCAGCTGCTCAGATTCTTTTAATGGCACGTGTGTGTCTTTAAGAGACCGGTGTAGTCTTTTATATCTCTTTCTAAATCATAGTTAATTAGAAAACATTTCATTTTATCCAGTACGTCCACTTCAAAATGTTGCTGGTCATTGTCCGCTTCTAGCTTCCATATGTGATCGCTTCATTGTTTTTTTCTTGAAAACTGACTAAGTCTAATGTTTATGGTGATTATTTTCTTCATATTATCTTGATCTTTGCATAGAGATTCAAAACGAGACAGGCCTCTACAGAAAGCTGTATTTATGTCGAGCAATATTCCATCTGCTACAGCATATGGCTTCTACGTATCACAACTTTGCGATACTTTAGAGCATGTTGATTATATATCGATTATAAAATTGTATTTATAACAAATGTTAGCAATTTTAGGATTGCATTTCATTGAGTTTTCCAGTGCCAGTTATTGGTCCATGACAGGTACCTCTAACTGATTGTGCGTTATACTATGTTGGAACATAAAGAATTTCGTAAATAGTGCTACTTAATAAGTAGAATAGGTACCTCTGGAACACATTGATTATAATTAATCGGCGGTTGTTTGGATGTCAAACTCACGGTTACTAGTATATCGATACTTGGTCACAGAGGAAATCCGCTGTCGCCACATAAGCTATTATTCTTTGAGTAACAACAAGGGATATTTTATGTGCACTTTCCCATATAGAATAGCACACAACGGCCTTTGGAACAGGAAATAGCCCAACGGATCCCCCGAGGAGGATCGATCCTTCGAACCATCTAGCCGCAGGCGGACGCTCTACCCATGAGCTTCGGCCCGCTCCTTAAGTACGAAATGCGCCATCAGCAGGCATGTGAAACAAAAGTCAGTCTAAGCCCTCATCCATTATTTGCCATAAAGCTTTCCAAAGCTAATACATAGGATCAAAAATATGAAACTCATGATGCAGTTTAAGTTTTTTAACACTCTTATTTCAAATAAATGAAATGACTTAATGCCATTGGAGACGTTATTGCATCTTACTTAATCCTCTTCGTCCTAAGTGGGACATAATTTATGGTATAGGCCTATGTGGCGATCTTTTACAATTTGGACCAGATATTACGTGGTCGCTTTGTATTTCGCATAACAGGACCTCATTGACAGAATTGCAAACTATGATATTAAACTCACTATAGTATGCATGCATGGATCATCTAACAATCGGTAAGAGTAAGACTAAGTTAGTTCAGAGCTAGACTAGAGGCAAGAGCGTGCTCATTATGTGCATGAGGTCGAATCTATGTTTAAAAACCCCAACACAAAAATAAATAATAATTATAGGCTATAGTGTTTCAAAAAAAAGAAGGTCAGGATTATAATAAAGGAGGAAGGTATAAACATCAGTGTATAATCTTGATGAAGATTAAACTATAATTATATACAATGTTATATATTCCTGTTCTAACGCGTAGGTTGCGGTATATGTCATCCTATATACATGTATATGTTAGAAAGAGCACATGTAAGATCCCTTGCTGTTAAATAGCAAGAGTAATAATGATATGTAGCGGCAGCGATTTCCTTATGCGATCATGTCATAATAATCGTGTGTTTGATATCCAATATCAAAATCATAATTATCACTTTTAATCTCCGATGCAACATATAGCGTTCTTCTATGTGGGGAGGGTAAGTCTATAACAAATAATGTTTAAAACTGACAAAAAATGACGTGCACACTAAAACTTTATATTATTAGGGCACTGAAATGTAAAACGTGCAGATTTGTTTTCTGTGTGTCAAAATATGGTATAAATATACATGTAGTTTGTTTGTTTAACGACGCCACTGGGACACATCTATTATAATTTGATACCATGTGTCAATATAACCATGCGTCTGAAATCCAATAACCACTGATATTATAATATATCAGTGGTTATTGGATTTTAGACGCATGATTATATTGACACATGGTACTATCAATATATCAGTGGTTATTGGATTTCAGACGCATGATTATATTGACACATGGTACTATCAATATATCAGTGGTTATTGGATTTCAGACGCATGATTATATTGA
>JAULBR010085397.1:0-13186 GCA_032355825.1 Melanodrymia aurantiaca
CTCTCTCTCACACACACACACACACACACACACACACACACACACACACACACACACACACACACACACACACACTCATATAATTAGTGTAGTCTGTGCATACATGACCCACGTAACACGTACATCCCTTCCTGCATGTCGCGTCTACCCGTACTTTAACGTGTTTATTAAAGGTCATAGCACCAATTTAGCAAGCTCCTGGGACATCTGGAATGACAGCCAATACATCAAACCTTTTATTTTTAACTGAATGGAAAGGTAGTATGACGAGTGCAATAGCAGAAGATTGATGATTTCACGCATGGTTATATGTCAATATTCGTCATCGACATTTATTGGTCCAGCCATAAAGCTATCAAATATTGTTGAAATTGCGAGTCGTATTTCTATAAAAACAATTTTGGCGCGAAAGTGCGCAATCTTGTGACGACGGAGTGAAGCGGGTTACATTTATTATATGACTATAAATATCACCAGAATATTCCAAATGTCATTATAGTAGCCTACATATAAAAAAAAATTTCACCAAAATTCAGCAGTAGTTCGAACACTTCTTTGATTATGGACACCATTGTCTGGAGATGCTGTAGAGCGGAACAGTTTGGAACCAAACTTGGTAATTGATGGTCTTGACAAATTGTTTTCCAAGTTATTACGTGTAGCTACAATATTTTATGTTAACATTGTCGTTTCAATATTCATCTAACGTTTTCTTATTTGAGATGAGACTAACAAAATATTTACTGACGAGTGTATGTTTCAACTTGACATGTAGGTGATACATCTTATTGCAATTGAACATGTCTGGATCCAGATTGGCAGACGTGTGCTGCGACATCCGGTTCAATCTTTGACAGAGACTAAATTACGGCAAGCATCGTGTGGCATCAATACGCTACAGTTGTGTACGCCAATGATGGACACACTAAATATATACATGTATTGAATTTGATCATTTACCATCCCTATTTGAGACCTAAAAAGTATGTTTGTTTAACGACACCTCTGGAACACATTGATTATATATTGACAGCGGTTATTGGATACATGTCAAACGCACGGTAAGTTCGACAGAGGAAATCCGCTGCCGCAACATAGGCTACTCTTCTTCGAAAGGATCTTTCATCTCCTCTTTCCCTCAGACAGGATAGCACACATCTCGGCCTTCGATAGGACACTCGTGGATCACTAGGATGAGGATAGATCCTTCGATCCATCGAGCCGCTCCAATATTTGACACCTAGTAGCGTTGACTGGTGACGATGGCACTTTAACTTATATAATTATTATATTTATTGTTTAGAGTGAAGATGTTTGTCATGGGTGATGAGGGATGCGGAAAAGGAAACCTGATACAGTCATTGATTGGTCCTTCAGTGACTAAACCTGACCAATCAACAGAAGGCGTCAACATATCCATCTGGTACCCATTCAAAAATTCAAAAACAAACGGTCAGTAAATTTTTTTAAATAGGCCCACATCGTGTTTATATACATGTATCTCGTTTCGAATATATAAAATAGTTTCTCTCTTATTTGACAATTTATTTGCTTAATAGAGCGGCCTTTAAAACCAAGAACTGTTTATTATAAAAATATCTGCTGACGGTGCAATTTTTGTTCTGTTTTCAATAGTAAATGTCAACATTTTAAAAGAAGACTGAACCTAACTAATATGGGGATTTTTAAGCAATGTTATATCATGGGTGCTCGTTCAACCACACGCTCACCCCCTCCTCCCTTTGTCACCCTAGTCCACAAATGAACGTAATATCGTTTAGATGTGGATTTGGTAATGTCAAATCCACATGTCAACGTTCATTTATGGACTATTTATCACCCCTACACATAAATACGGGCCTGCAAAGTGTTTTAAAATACACCTGATATTACACCGTACAGCGTAATGTTTAAATATAATTCGCCGACTTTTGGCTTTTACATTGCATTTTACAGAGCAACTTATAAGTAACAAGTTAACTGGAGAAGAGCATCATCTAATCATAGAGATCTGGAGCATGTCTGGACGCCAGGTAGGCCTACGTGTTTATTCTGATTGGCTGTCTAAAACCATTGATAACAAACACTCTATGTACAATACGGATTTTAGTCAACTTCGACTGCAATCATCTAAAACAACAAAAATACATCATTTAATATTTTTAATACTACATGTACTAGAAAGCAGGAAATTGAATTCATTAAGGCAATTAGACCAACATAATTGAAGGGCTCAGTGCTAAAAGGGGAATAAGTGACATTTTGTAAGTTTTGAGAAAAATGCCAAACAGTAAGACTTATACCCCTTTTAGATCTATTAGGAAGAAACATAAAATGCTAATTTGTACAGTTTAACATCATAATACACGGTATGTACATTTAACATGTGCGGAATGACTTGATATGTACCTTTAATTGAAAGTTTGTATTTTCACCAAAATGTTACCTATACCCTTTTAGCACTGAGTCCTTCAATTATACTGATCAGCGGTTAGTGGATATTAAACGCACAGTTGTAATATGGACACCACAGATGAAACCCGCTGCATCCACCTGGGCTACTCTTACCGAATAACAGCAAGGGATCTTATTATGTGCACTTTCCTTTCCCACAGCCAGGATAGCAGACACCACGGCCTTTGATGGAACAGTATGAATCACTGGTTAGAACGGGAAATAACCCCAACGGGTCCACTGAGGAGGATCGATCCTTCTACTCAGCGTACCTCAGGCGTACACGTTTGCGCTGCGTTACATCCCGCTTAAAAAAACAACGCAATGAATAGTATAATTATTGTTTTCAGCAATTATTCGCCAGTATATGTCTATTAACGACACTTACAATACATCCTCTCTGCATACAAGTCCATGTATATCCCAACGTGTATGCATAAGTAAGTTGCTATAAATTAAGTCCACGTTGTGTAGCCATATCTCTTATATTATAGGTAGTCTGTATAACAGGTGTAATCTGCATGTACAGACCATCCAAAGGGATCTAACGTCTGGCAGTAAAAACATTACACACGCAAAGTATACAGAATTGGAACACGTATATTCAAATCAATTATCATTTCTGTGATTTTTAGATCTTACAAAGTGTCTATCCAATATGTCTGACAGCAGCGGCCATATGCATTATTGTCTTCAACAGCAGTATTGAGGGGAAATCAGAACGACTGTTTTCTTACTTCTCATCAATCCAACAAAAGGTGTGTCTTGTGTTACTGTAGCTGTTATAAACTTGATTGTCGTAAAATACGGATGTCTAACGTACGTAACATCACGATTGCTTGCATGCAGATGAACAACGGTACTCTGAGGTGTGTTCAGAGAGGAGATATATCGAGAAAATTTATATCGCGTGTAATTTAACTGGTACCAATCGTGTTCTATCATATCACATTCATTTAATATTTGGTACTCTAGGGAGTACTCGCGATATATTACTTAATTTTGTTCTCTGAACACCCTCCTGGTCACAGACATTAAATAGTTTCAACCAAATACGTCAGTTGACTATGCACAAGGGCCGGGGAAGAGCAGACTGTTGGCCAAAATGGCTTTTTACCATATAATTTTCAGATATCACACGTTGGCCCTCACTTTTTGTCATGCTCATATCCATGTATTTGTTTAATAATATAATTCAAATTTCTTTTAAATACATGCATTAATTAATATTATTATCGATTCCTGCCTATTATATAAAAATATTAGAGCTACTAGTAATCGAAAAAGCGTATAGCATATATATTATATGTGGTTGCAGTGGATGTATACTAATTATCCTGTGAATTCTCCAATCGTAAGTTCTCTGTTGTTTCTATATTCAAAATCAGAGTATTTTTTGATACGGAAATAAGCGAGAAGTTGCAATACGTACAATTAATGAATGTTCACTGTTCTTGTCAGACTCCTCTGAGTCCGGTATTCCTTGTGGAGATACAGGCGGACACGGTGGACAGGAACAAAACCGCGTCACGGTCCGGTGAAGACATATTGAGTCAGTTGAAGAAATGTGGAGACTCTTGTAAAACTGCAATGCAAAGAGAGATTGAAGAATTACGGTAATTAAATAGACACTGACACGCGTCTGAGAACATCTTAATTCAAGATTGTCATCTTTTTAAAGTGTTCTTCTTCTATTAAACACAGAACGCAGTCTTAAAGTGTTTACTGTGCAATATATCAGGCATTACAGAACTTTCTCATTCCTGTCATGGACAGAACTCTCTGGTGAAGTCAGAGGTCGTGCCCATGACAGGTGTGCTTGAACAGTTTTCTGATGGAAGAACTCCAAAAATGACCCAACCCAACCTAACTTTCTCATTGACTATCAGCGCAATTTTGAAAATCATGTCCCCATAATGATTATTGTAATCTATATTTCAATTTTTGTATTTTGTATCGTCTTGTGGATGTTTAGTATTTTAATATTACTGCTTTTTGATAAAAGATTTTTGTTTCTAATTAAAGGTTATTGAGTAAAGATCTCAAATCAAAACAAATCGGAGGCAAAAATGCATCCAAACAGAAAAACAGCCCCCAAGGAAGAGTTAAAAATGACGCCATGATACTTCAAGAAATAAATGCTTTAGAAATGAAAATACGAAACAGTATGAAACTGCCTTCTCGACTATACAAAGTTATAGCTTCCAGCAGAAAGGTAAGCAGGCTCGGATCAACGTGTTGCATAATAAGACCACTCCGTATATTTCGTAAATTATTTACAACAATTATTTGCTACAAACGGACCCACATTCACTAGTCATCGTGGTGTAGTCCACGCCTATAATTATAGGCCTAATACTTTAAATAATACTTAATGTATTTGGAAGAGGCCATTGTACAACTCTAGGTCTTTGTGGATTAATCATACATCTTTGTAACTTCAATAAAAATATTAATTTTTAAAAAGTAGATATTGTTGGAAAATGCCATTTTACAACTTTAAGCCTTTGTGGAAATGGTAAATCTTTGTAAGAAACAAAACTTTTTTTGCTGAACAAATATTGAAATACGATTCACACACTAAAGGGACTAGACGAACTGAAGTCTGCTATACTGAACACCGCTCTGGACCGGACCATTTTCACACATCTTGACCGGACAATCAAACAAAGTACCATCACTCTGTATGACGAGATTTTAACGCTGCGAGAAAAGGGCTTGATGCTGCTGACGTGGGACGACTTCCAGCAACTAAAGGTCAAGGACAACGACAACAATGGCGATGATACGCTAGAAGAAGAAACAACATTTCTACAGACTGTGGTAATATCAACATATTCATTAATATTGCGAACATAAACTTTAAATACAAATATTAGAAGTATCACAAAATTGCATCAGACGGTCTGATAATTTGAGATTGAAGGAGCGACAAAGAAAACCAATTGTCAATAATTGACCTTATACTAATTATCCAGGTTCTGATCTGCCTTTTAATGTTTAATATTCTAAACTTAAATACAGTCAAACCTGCTTGAGCGGCCACCTGTACTAAGCAGCCACCTGTCTTAAAGGGTCACCATAATATTCTACCAAATCATCAATTTTAGTGCATTATGACCTGTATTAAGCAGCCACCTGTCTTAAGAGGCCACTTTTATTTATTACGTTGGGTGGCTGCTTAAGACAGGTTTGACTGTACTTGTAAATAACACATATATAAAAATGTAGAACATTAAAGCTGATTGTTCGAGTTTAAGAGGGATGCTCCGATAGAGAGCACCGAAGCTTTTAGCACTAATTTGTAAACTGCATGTATTATAACAATTGTGATATCACATTGCAAACATTGATAAACATTTTCGTATTATGTGAATTGTCCATAATTATTGTTATTTTGAAGGGTGGATTATTGGATTTTAAGCCAAGACCTACCATTCTACAAGAGACAAACAACTTCACAACAGTCTTACCATCACCTGGCGTGTCTAGGTTCATCTGTGTTCATCCCTGTGTGTTTGCCAATACCGTGTGTGCCTCTCTTGTCGATGACGACAAAAAAGCATTCCGATTTGAATCATGTCATTTTTGGCCAAAAGATTCTGGTTTCAAAAGACCCGACCCTCACATCCTCAGTCGCGTGTTGGAACTCATCCCACACAAAGGATTAATCAGAGAATCACTGTTTCCATTATTGTGGCAGGTAAGTCTATTATCACATTAAGCGATTGCTTTCTTTATTCTTTTTGCGAAAATTCATGAAACTGGTAAATGTTGCTGAAGTTTAATGCTAAAAAAAATCACCTTTTCAGAATACCATAGACATAGGCGTCATTTTCTGAATAAAAGTTGGGGGTACCGTTTGTGACAAATATTTTTGTTGAGCTACCACCGTTCACCCAGAGCAGAATGTCTTTGGTGCATTCTGGTTGCATGTATGGTATACAATACATTACCGCATGGTAATGTGTTATTTATACTATAAAGTGTGGGGGGGGGGCACATTTGCACGTTGGTCCACCCACTCCAAAATGTGGGTGGGGGACATTCCCCCTCCCCTTTTTCCCATGACTATAGATGACTGATTATTTTTATTTCTTAGGAGAGTCCGCCTGATGTTTGATTGGTCGAAATATTGATCCTCCTCAGGGGAGGGGTATTTTTTTCGTTCCAACAAGTGATCCACGACTGGACAGATCAAAGGCCGTGGTGTGTGCTATCGACCCTGTTGATATGTGCACATAGCATATCCTTGTGGTTATTTGGTAAGACTAAATAGCATATGTGGCGGCAGCGGATTTTCTCTGTGACCAAGTGTCGATATAACCGTGCGTTCGATATCCAATAAACGCTGATTAACAATCAATGCGTTGCAATGATGTCGTTAAAAAATAAGTTATATTTGTGTGTTTTAGAAGCAAAGTTTAGACGAGCAGCAGGTTGTGTACACCGTGGAATTACTGACTAGTCTGGGTGTTCTGGTTCCCTACGTCAA
This sequence comes from Melanodrymia aurantiaca, assembly GCA_032355825.1. Classification (NCBI taxonomy): domain Eukaryota; kingdom Metazoa; phylum Mollusca; class Gastropoda; order Neomphalida; family Peltospiridae; genus Melanodrymia; species Melanodrymia aurantiaca. Next base: position 6,950 of record JAULBR010085397.1, read on the forward strand.
CTCCAAACACAACTGTGAAGGTCTGGCGTTACCGCACTATCCTCGACTCTCCGTACAGAGGTGTCACTATGTTACACTTCTCGACATGTTACCGGATAACAAACCGGTAAAAACCCATTTACCTACACTGTAATTACTTTGATAGTTTGGATAACAAGCACTGAAATACTATTATATACCCCATAATTTATTATGTATTAGATAGATGTACTCTTTTTATCTGCTTTACTTTAGTTGCACTTTTAACGATATCCCTAAACATTCCTTAACATGTATTATTCTGATTTCTCTACGTTTGAGTTGAGTTTCGTCATTTTTGGTGTGCTTCCATCAAACAACTGTTCAAGCACACATGTCATGGGCACAACCTCTGACTTCGCCAGAGAGTTCTGTCCACGACAGGTTTTTAAGTTTGAAAACTGAAAAAGCATTTTATACCATATTTTATTATTCTCGTTACGTAAAATTTACTCTCCTAGAATTGAGATATAATAGCATACAACATAAATAATATTGTATCCAGTGTGTCACCATTAAACACTCATTATGTTATTTGATCCCAGCAACTCAACTGGACATCCAAGCCATTTAAGGGTGATATTCAGATCACGTGGCAGTTAAACTTCCCAATGGGTCTTCCACTGAATATTGCCAAAAGGTTTCTAGCTCACTGCCATTTCGTTGGAAAGAACAACTCCTACAGTTACATGTGGAAATATGGAGTCCTTCTCAGACTTGGAGAGGTACGTTTAAGGGTTTAAAGAACGTGATATTTATTTAAATAAGAAATTACTTATGTTCACAGTAATCAAGAATTGCTCTATTTATGCTGTTTTATTGTATGTAATACAAAGCAACAAACGCTTTAAAGCTACTGGTCCGAGTTGGGGATGCATATTACAAAATGGGTACACACAAGGGTTAATAATCTGGTCATAATCAAATAGTATCGTCATGCAAGGGAATCCAAACTATGTTTAAATTGATAACAATTATGGACCATTGTTTAAGCAGCGATGACACCACATGTCCGCGAAAGTCTACCAAACCAGTGGCTTTGAGATATATTTCTTCTGGAATTCTTTATATATTTTCATATACCCACCTGATATCTCAACCTTTTCATTATATTGATCAAATGTTATGCTGATACAAGTAATGAACAAAACTGAGCCATTACGCATGTATTTAGGCATTCCTCTGTGTGGAACACAGTGCGGACCAACTGGACGTGAGTTGTCGTGTGAATGCAGATGACCCGGGACAGGAGGACATGTCTGTACAGTTGTTGTGGGTCACATTGAGTGTGTATGTACAAGCCTCCAACGAGTTCTTACACAGGGAGTGGCCAGGGCTATTTTTCAAAGTAAGATTATAATTATTATTTCACTTATATATACTAGAATCAACCACACCGCAAGGAAACTAAGACAGTAAAATAATTCTAGAATTTATAATCATACTACTGTATTCGTTTCCTTGCAGTGTGGGTGATATACACGAGCATTTCTTCGCGGCTTTGCCAACAAACCCCGATCTGGAACTTTGTCTTGATTAAGATAGAGTTTTGAATGAGATGATATTGTGTTAGATTTGGATTATGTATATTATTATTAAACAGTAACCCTTTACTATGTCTTAAGTAGTCAATCTGAGAACATGTTTTTGGAACAATATATATATATATATCTATTTGACACCAAATCACCTGACAGATTCCATTTAAAAAGAATTTTATCTTGCTTCGTGCATACTTTTATTTCTCCTTGGGCGTAGTCTTTGAAACAGCTCCTCTGTCGCGGTGTGTCTATGGATAGTAGTAGATCATAATGTGGAAAATCAATGCTACAACTTGTTTTTATTAGGCATCGCTCTTGGCTATGGGACGGCAGTTCTATTGCGATGAGAACGTGGAGACGGAACCAATCATCCCGGTGATGAGAGCGTTGGTGTTTTGGAAAGCCGCCAAGAGGTTCATCTTTAAGGATGGTGATGTTGAACGAGAGCTTGATTTGGACATACTTTTTCCATTTAGAGGTAATTATAGATACATTTAGACACAGACAAAACACAGGCATCAATTGAATTTTAAAACGGATGCCACACAGTACATGTACGTACACATCTAATGTTATTTGTAACATAGTTCTGGCTAATAGATCATCGCCTCATTAAGACAACACTGCTCAGTTTATGAATATTCATTTAATAGTTATATCTATTTTGTTTTATAGGAAATGATGTGGATGTTTCTTCGGTTGAAAACTGGCTACTGTTTGTCTCCAGCAAGCGGAAGGAAGTTCTCGAATCTCTGTCACCAAATATCGCAGCCTCTGACGGATCCAAAACAAGTGTATCACCATTCGTCAGTTTAAAGGCATCACTAAAACTCAGGAAAAAGAAACAAAAGGTATGTTCAATGTTCAATGATAAATTAGAAGATTAATTAATAATATGTATCTTTGTGTAGAATGGGGCTAATGCCAGATCTATGCTTGGTGCATTTTCTTTATGTCAGGAATTACTTTTACAGAAAAACTACTATAATAATAATTATTAACCTCCTTTGCTTTTTTTATTCCTACTCAAGGTGCAATGTGTTTTTCTTTTATGACATAATCCTGTGTAATCCAAAGACTAGCGTTTGTTCACCTCGATTGGCCTGAAGGCTCTGCAGAAAAGACATGCAGTTTAGACAGAAGAAAAAAACAGTGTTGGAGGATAGATTGTCTTTTGATTCAGGGTATCTTCAAGTAGTGCACATCTTTGAAGTTGAGATATTTAGCTTAAATGGATTTGGATATGTGACTGCCATGCGTATATCTTATGATGGTCCTCGCATTTTCACAGAATCGTTGTGCAGAGCCCTGTATAGACATGGATTCAGATGCCTATGTGGCTACTTTCTTATCTTAATTACTTTTAGGGAGTAGACATAAAGTGGAAACTGGAAGAAAAACCAGATGACGTCTCAAAACCGACGACAAGTGCTACAGAAAGTGACGATAAGGACAATACACCTAGCGTTCGATCTCTCAAAGTGACAGATAGTGTAGACATTCCGATACCGTCTGCAGAGACAACAGTTACTGCAGATATCAAATCTCCCCTATTAACGTCTCAATCTGGACGAGTGCGAACAGACGAGGAAGAACTGAGGGAGATCACCAGAATAGCAGCTGGGTTCGTTGCCGCGGTAATGGCCGGCGCTGTAGCAGACTTCATTTCTTCTGAATGTGAAAATAACACTAATTTCAAAGAAGTTGTGTCGGCAGCTCAGGTGAAATGTTTGTGCTCGTTGAAGTAGTCATAATTAAACCGTCCATAATTGACTTCATTTTTAAATGAATGGTTGCATAGTGATTCCTCATCCACAAATTTAATTGGACAGAATAAATAAGTTTAAGATATCAGGAACTTTCAAGAACGCCATCATCGTCGAAGGTAAAGGATGGACATTTTATTCAGTCATAGGCCTCTTTATACCTCGAGATTTTAATGACTATTCGAGATTGCAAAGTTCCAGATAACGAAGTTTGGCTATTAGAGAATTCGTTTTAACAACAATCATGTTATCAGTCTTCGAGGTACATTTATGTATGTCCAATATTACGTTGTATCACGCCCGTGCGTAATCGGCTTTGTTTTATAAATAATGAATTCTTAAAACATGATAGCTAATAATTAAGATGAACACTTAAGATGAATATGCATTGAACTTATATGACTGTCTAGAACTGTAAATAAATCCTTGTTACGTTTTTTCTTTCTTTGTCGATAGATTGCGGCGGCGAAAGTAACAGCAGAGGCAGCTATGGCAACACAGACTGGGGATATAGATGGCGCTGCAAACGCTGTTTTCCATGCTGTTCGTGCTATGCAGCCTAAAAAGGTTCCCTCGATTGTCCAGCTCCCGATCAGAAGCAGTATGTGCGCAATACTCTAACAAACACTGCTTGTGTAAGATGTCAAAGAATGTAATTCACTATCCATGCTTGTTTAGGATACCAAAGAATAAGCCTATGTATGTTTATATGGTTCATGCTCATTTGAGATGCCAAAGACTGATTCACCACGCACTTGCAGTGTATGCCTAATTAGGATACTACAAATATTATGTTCACGCTTCATGCTTGTTTAGTATACCAAAAAATGATATTCACTGTACACATGTACATGTAAGTGTTAATGTTTAGCTAGGAGTGTCGTATGCCCTACAGTTAAAGACAGAACAATGTCAGGAAATAAAATCCTAGGTGTTACCAGCCTTGCGTTCAATAGCGCTGGCGTTCTGCTTCTGAGACAAAACGTTTTGACACCGGTATTTGCATCTACATTGAATGAATGTGATGTGATGGTACACGATCGGTACCAGTCACATAGTTCCAGAGCGCTCGCGTTATTAAACGTATGGATGATGTCAGTCAGATTCGTTAATTGTGAGCCGGACTTGCCGACCTCCGTGCAATAAATCGCACTTTGACTTTGTCATGTCCACAGCATGTGACCAGCACTCTGACTCACTGGAACATAATAATAAATAATACACTATTCAAAAACACACACAACAGTTCTTCCTGAAGCGCGCCCACAACATAGTTAATCTTTGTGTAAAGTAGCCGAGCTGTTCAAGTGATCCACTGTAGTTCTGTTGTTTGAAACGTCCGCCGGACAAGCAGGTTGATCGTGGGTGTTTCAGTGATTTCAGTCGGAATGTCGACATTCATTGGAAACACCCATCAGGACGAGCCAGTCCGTGTAACCGAACACCGTGGGCTGCCCGGAGCTTTTAGCAGTTACACTACGCTTCACTGGTTACATGTCTATAGAAGTTTCCAGGAAATAAGCACAATACTATTTTTCTTTATTTACACCCAATTCTGTTGCCATTAGTCATAATGTTAGATGTCATGAATAAAAACAAGGTCTCTGTCTTAACCTCTGAATGTCCTCAATGGTTCATCAATATATTATTGACATCATCAATATATTATTGACATCATCAGGAGAAGACTGAACATAAAACCAAGTGTTGCAGCATATAAAAGCAAGATTTGAACACAGTTTATGTTTATGTGATTCTGTCTTGGACAGGCAATCCAGCCTCTTGGATTGCGTGCCCATGACAGCGTGCCTGAACCTTAATTGGATATAGGCACGTAAACTTTTTATTAAGTAAGTACAGTTTATGTGAAACAAGTATCTTATTCAAAATCGTATGTCCGTACAAACAATTCAGATTAACATTATGAAATCTACTTTTAATTACACCTATTCGAATTTAATGTCATATATTAGATTTGAACACAGTTTATGCGAAACAAGATTTAGTACCTTATTCAAAATCGTATGTCCGTACAAACAATACAGATTAACATAATGATATAGGATTTATTTTTTATTACCCACATTCGAATATAATGTGTTTTGGAATATAAATGACAAAAATGATGTAGTGTGTTGAAAACGAGTTTGTACAAAGAGACAAAACGAACATGAATTATTTTCTAATCGATGATAATGGTCTATACCTAATATTAGGAAAGACATATACTTGAGATTAGTGGTAGTCAAGTTCAATATGCCATTTATTATTCCAGACTATTAGTATTACTTCACTACAACTTGTAATACTATTTGTAACATATTTCTGGCTAATACAGATTTTTTATTACTAAAATAAACATTTTCTTTCGTTTTATTGCTTACACTAACAATATATAATGTATATCTAACGTGTTTGTAGTAGCTTAATATGGTCATTGGACCTTTGCCTACAATAATTGAGTACGTACTAAATTATTTTAGACAAAAGGACACAGTAAGCTACCATAGCAGTTTGGATCTCCAGAAATACACTAAACAAATTCGTGACAATTTTCATATGACGATTTTTCTATATATTGCCTTTTTTATGAGTAAGTTCAGAGGCGTGTTCAGAGAAGAGATATATCGCGAAATCTCGCGTGAAATTTAACTGGTACCAATCGTGTTCTATAATATCACATTCATTTAATATTTGGTACAAAAACCAGTCTAGCGAGAACTCGCGATATATTTGTTCTCTGAACACACGCCAGGTCTAAAATATTTCCTGGGTCACCCCTGCAGTGGTCAATGACTGATACATCAAATGACGTAGTAAGTGTTATCTCTAGAAAAGTGCAGAAGGTGCACATAAAAGACCGCTTACTGTTATATGAAGAAGAGTAGCATATACAATGTCGATATAACCGT
>JAULBR010085408.1:0-13185 GCA_032355825.1 Melanodrymia aurantiaca
TATTATTATTGTTACTATTATTATTTTTGTTATAAAATCACGCCCACCATTACGCTGTACATATTGTATATATTATTGTATTTATTAATTTATGTATTTATGCCGATGAGTTGTATAACTTAAAGCAATGAACAACTACATTACACTTAAATTACAACAAGGTCAATCGGTCACAATATCCTGCATATTCTAATTTTAAAGTAAACGAGAACATACTACTTGTGTGATAAAATAGTATTAACATACATGTGCTAAATATTAAAATTTTATAAGTTGAATGATTTCAAGATTTGCTATTTAAAAAAAAAAAATCATTTGTGTGTTGGTGAAACCACAACGTTAATCGTTATTCACTTAAACTGTTTCAAGCCTCCAGAGTCCTGTTGTCAGGTCGTAAGAAATGATGATGTTATATTGACCAACGTACAGTAGCACATTGATATATCAATCATCAGCTATTGTATTTGTATGTTGAGAATTCGATTATTTCAAGGCATGGTCTCAGACGAAATCCGTTGCCATCAAAATTTAATAGGAAACTACTTTTCGTTTAGCAGCATTGGACAGTATGTCTATGTAGTATAATTGAGTGTAAATGGTAAATGTGTTTGTTACGATTATTCCTGATTTGATTGCGTTTTGTTATTATTGCAGACAACTGGACGGTGACATTGTGTTGAGATCCAGTGAAGAAGAGAAATTTCTCGAATATAACAATCGCCAATATCCTCTCAGTGAGTTCTATAATTAGATAAATGAGGTCATATTAAGGTGCTTCCATGACCATTTTTCTTTAGCAAGGTTCGATGAGGGTTTTAGATGCAATTATAATCAAACGTAAATTATGAACCTCGCAAATATGTTTAGCAAACTTCACCAGAAGGTGAACTCCAAGATGACGACAACTGCATGAAGTCAGAATTAGATACTGCCGTTCCATTTGAACAGGTCTATAAAAATAGATACCTAACTTTAATGTAAAGATCGCTTTTGAGAGAAGCATACATGTACACATGTGAAGGTCGTGTACTTGCTCAAATTCAAGTTGCCCGACACAGAATTAATAGAAACAGATATTGGGTATCCATTTTGTTTGCATTTAGTGTGCAAAATATGACAGAAGAATGATTTAGACAGTTTGATGTGAAGGTGATGATAAAATACAAGATCACCCGAAGATGACATGAAGTCAAATAGGATGCATAATTATTTGCGGAAATTTTCTCTTGTTACATTTTACGTGATAATAATAAGACGACAGTTCAGTGGAGATATTTTACCATTATGATCATCCTGACACTCATCTAATAATATATAAATAATTTTTTATACAGAAACTAGTTTATGTTTTGAAACAATGAACACATGTTTCAGTAATCGCCTATTTTAATGCAAGTGGTTTACTTTTCACACAGCTACGACTGAGTCTCTATTCGGGGAGTGGATTGCTCGGGTGAACGCTGGAGGACAAGTTTCCAATCGAGATTCGTTCGCCTCTAATCCACAGTACACGTTCAGGATCTCAGGCAGAGGTACGTTATATCTTAGTAATAATAGATTATTATTATAGTACTAATACACTGTCTGTGCAATCTTGATACGTTTGCCCCCAGTCCACATTATTAGGTCCAACACAATTTCTACGTCTATTCTTCAATCATCATGTTGTATCGATGAAACACAATGCAGGTTTTATAGATAATGAAAGGCTGTTATCGCCCTTGTAAAGTCTCATAATATTATATGGATACATGTTTACTTGCAGTTCAGCCCGTTGTGTTCCATGTGATGCAAGACCCAGAACACAAGTTTCCCATTGGAATCCGAGTTCTTCCGGTAAGCAATCCACTGATTTTCTGCAATATTTTATTAGTTATCACAAATATGTATGACGATTTTAAGCAAAGCCACGTCCTTCTGCATGACTCAGAAGTTGTTTTATAAACGTTAAATACTTACAGCATTCATAGACAGGTGAACACTTCCATTTAGAAGGTATTTGATAATAATATTATCATATTATGACGTACACTGTACATGTATCATTGAACCAGAGGACATCTGATACCCTCCGTTATCAGTGTTTGGTCGCTCAGATCCAATAGCCAATGATTAATTAACCAATTGTTTCGAGTGGTGTTATTAAACGTTTTTCTTTTATCTTTTGATTGTCAAGTTAATGAAGGTTTAACAATAATTACATACTGGACCTTTTACATTAGGTAATAGACCTGACAATAGTAGACCATTCTTACAATGATAGCCTGAATAGTCTTCACCATAAACAATTCAATAATAAAAAAGTGTGTATGTTTAACAACACTACTGGAACATATTGGTTATTAATCAGCGGTTATTGGATGTCAAACGCACGGTTATATCAACACTTGGTCACAGAGGTAATCAGATGTCACATAGGCTACTCTTACCGAATAACAAGGGATCTTTTATATGCACTTTCCCACAGACAGACTGATACACACCTCGACCTTTGATGGACCAGTCATGGATCATTTGCTGGAACGGAAAATAACCCAACGGATCCGCTGAGGAGACCCAATCCATCGAAATTCACGCAGACACTTTTGTTCAACGCTACGTCCCGCTCCTCAATACTCAAATACTTTAAGTCTTGTGTTACTGATAAAGCTGCTGTTGTAGAACTTTAACTTTTTATTTACTGTAGCTCCGAGATCGACCGCCAGTGGACATAAACTACTTGTATTCTAATTATGATGACTGCCTTGAAACCACTGATGGTGAAACGGGTCGTTTTGTTGTGTCACATGATGTTGATGCTAAATACGTGCTGCCCCCTGGCGAATACTTGGCTATTATTCACATGGATAAACCCAATACCGAGACTTCATATTCACTGCTTGTTAGATCTGATGCAAATCTCAACATTAGGTAAGACATTCTATACTCTGTGCTTGTTAGATCAGAACATATTAGGTAAAACATCCCTTATTGTGTTTGTTAAGTCATAAGCAAGACTGAATATTAGGTAAGAAATTCCATGATCTTGTCTGCATGTGCGCTTAGAGTTAGTCTCATAGTTACAAAATGGTGGTTCCCGCCTTTTTTATAGATGTTTTTTTATTTATTTTGCAAATGTAAAGAACATACTTTAAACTATAATATGCAAACATCATTTTACAATAAAATAAATTATCGTCATTTACTAGTAGAATGTAAACAATAACAAAGTGTATCACATTGATTCATACTTTCTATGAATAAAACCCCATAATCCTTTTCGATGACTAAAACAAGATGAAAGTCGTATGGAAACGCAATGGAGAATTAGAACGCAAGTTGAATTCTTCGTGTGTGAGTTCATGTTTTAAAAAACTGGCTCCTGGTTACTGTAACACACACGTGTATTTCGTTTTGTGCTAAGTTAAGTTGTTGTATTACTTTGTACTGGTAGTAAATATCACCTGTCACAAAACATTACATCTGTTGTTGTCGATTCATGTTCGTTACAAGAGACTTTGAAAGTAGCATTTTTGTCAAAGTATCATTAAAGTGGCATTGCCTAGTTTTAAGACCAATGCAACTGCGGTTGCGTAGTTAATGCTATTTGCAACATATTTGTAGCTATTGATTTACATACATCTTATTACTTACAGTATCAATATAATTATGTATAAGACAATACGTTTGTAGTAGCTTAGTATCTATAGACTATAGTCCTAACGTTTTTGTCTACAATCATTTGGTATATAAATGACAAATTATTTTAGGCGAAAGTACACATTGGACCATTATAACCACTATGAATCGTATGATGACCATAATAATTATCATAAGCTGTTACTTGCGGATAGCAAACTGTGAAGATAATGGTATGAACATGTTGAAGTCCTATTATACTGTATATGCATAATTGCTGAGACAGTTTATTTTATAATTGCAGAGGATACCAGACTGGCTCGGAGTACTAAAACACAACAACGAAAACTTGATGAGCACAAAGTACAGACATCTTATAGATAACTAAATAACAATCTCGGTTTCGTGATTGTATAACCATGAATTATGCAACAGATTTTTCACTTGCCACTCTCATAGACTTGTCATATAATAATTTCTTCCATTGTGTTATACGTGTACTGTATAGTATACTAGTGTAATAATAATACTGTTATACTGTATGAGATACAGCTATATATACACTTCAGCATTTGTATACACTAGTACACTAATACTACAACGCGTAATATCATTCAGTTGTGGATTTATTTCGTCCGTTTGGATTTCATAGTCTATTATTTTGTAAATGTGATTGATAATGTTTAAATATGAGATCAGAGTATTATGAGAACATTATTATTAAAAGTACCCTCCCCCACCCCGATATTGAAGACGAATGCTCAAATATGTTTTAATAAATGTATACGAATTAGCTGAACATGAAATATAATTTCAAAACACTCGACAACTTGCAATTTATAAACAATGTTTATGAACAAGTTATGTTGTTATGCGCACAAGCAATGCTGTGATAACTATTATATTAGTGTTAATTTATTTGTTTATTTATAGTTGTTGATTATTGTGAATATAATTTTGTATCAGAGATTTTCACATATATTATAACAGTTACAAACGGTGGGATGGGCAACCTGTTATTCACTTTGTTTTGTTGAAATTTTAACTGGGGGCGAATTTAGGAAGAGGGTAAGGTCCTCGGGCCTTCACTTTATTTAGTAAATCGATTATTGTTTTTTTGTTAATATGTTTTTGTTTTAGAAAATTGCACATAGTATTACTTTATTAGGCTCCCTAATTCTATACTAGGACCACCTATTTACAAATATTCGATTCGCCCATAGTTTATAATATATAGAGAATGATACAAGAATAATTTTGAATCGCCCATGGTTTATGATATTTAGAGAATGATATAAGAATAATTTTGAATCTCCCATGGTTTATGATATTTAGAGAATGTTAAAGAATAATTTTGAATCTCCCATGGTCTATGCTATTTAGAGAATGATATAAGAATAATTTTGAATCGCCCATGGTCTATGATATTTAGAGAATGATATAAGAATAATTTTGAATCGCCCATGGTTTATGATATTTAGAGGATCATATAAGAATAATTTTGAATCGCCCATGGTTTATATTTAGAGAATGTTAAAGAATAATTTTGAATCGCCCATGGTTTATGATATTTAGAGAATGATATAAGAATGATTTTGAATCGCCCATAGTTTATATTTAGAGAATGATATAAGAATAATTTTGAATCTCCCATGGTTTATGATATTTAGAGAATGATATAAGAATAAGTTTGAATCGCCCATGGTTTATGATATTTAGAGAATGTTATACATGTAAGAATAATTTTGAAGCCTTATATTTTTGAATTGTTGCTTAAAAGCCTCCTCTGAGTTTTACATCGTTAATAGGTAGGTAGGTGACTGGTATTGCACTTAGAAGACACAGATATGATTTTCACACAGTTTGATCAACCATGTTTGAAGAAGATTTCCAAGCAATCGACCACCACGTTTCAATTCAACTTATTACGTTTTACCACGTTTTACCCTAAAAGCTAATACTTATTTATTTATATTATGGTTTAACGACCCCCAGCACGAAAACAAGGATATCGGCTATTGGGTTTCAATATATGATGTAAACGAAAAACAATCAGTGTATAGAGCTGATATATAAATCATATAATAGTAAAGTCTAAAAGCAATAGTGTTAATACATCCAGGTGCATGTATAGCAGGTTTGACTAGCATTACATTTGTTTTCCAGTCTGTATGTTCCTGGGCAATATATACTAATAACGGTTGTTTCAAAGTGTGAAATGTTGACACCATTTATGTATATTTATATATTTTTATATTTATTTGCTTCATGTTTCTTTGTTTATCATTTAATCGGTATTAGCCACATTTATTATCCGAAAACTGCCAAACAAATTGTTTCAAGTTACACCACCAAATTCCTTTCATTGTACAAATTGTATGCAATTGTAAGGAATAAAATCTTTCCAAAAATACATAGATTGTAATGAATTTATTATGTACTATTTACCCAACATTCATGCAACATCTCTATACGACGAAATTATAGGAATGTACCTGTGTTCATGTATTATTGCTAATTACCAAACCAGGATACAATGTTCTTTAAATCACACTAGTGTCATGACTCAAAGTGCAGTCTCGCAAATCACCAAACTCGTCAAATCTGTTGCTCAAAATTACTATTTTATAATGAAGAATACTGGTGTTGTTAAACAGAGGACGTATTCTGTCCGGTGACACGTATGGTGAGCAAAGACTAATGTTGTATCAAGCCAAACTGTCTGTGAAATACGTCCAAACGTGCTGCATGTTTTGTTTCTGTCTTAGTTCAGTCGTCACCAGGTGGAGCAGTCTGTCCCTCCAACTCCAGGCTCTGAAAATATACACAACTATTCAGTTATTTTAGTACATCAAACTCTGACACTTAATTGAATTGATTCTGTGAAGTCCAGGGACGTTGCCAGGTATTGTAAATTTGGGTGCAGCACTTCGTGTTTTTAAACAACAACTTTCAATAGTTGCTGAACGTCTGGATTTGAGAGTAGGGTCTGACCATAGTCAGAGTAAACTCCCAGTTGCAGCGCCCTCGAATGAGATTCGAGCCCAGTACCTACCAGACTTCAGCCCGACGAGCTAACCACTACGCTACGGAGATCGGTATTGCTGAGTGCGGAATGATAAAGATAAAATTTCTTAATTAATCAGCGGTTATTGGATGTCAAACTCACGGTTATATTGACACTTGGTATAAAAGGAAACCCGCTGCCACCACATAGGCTAATCTTTTTCGAATAACAGCAAGGGATATTGTATGTGCACTTTCCAATAGACAGGATAGCACACACCACGGCCTTTGATATACATGTACCAGTCGTGGATTGCTCGTTGGAATGGGACAAAACCCAACGGCTCCCCTGAGGAGGGTCGACCCACAGGCGGACGCTCTACCACTGGACTCCGCCCCGCTGCTGAGTGCGGAATGATGTAGTAGGTACACGTACCCCGGATCTCTTCCTTCTGGCAGGAGATTCGCTCAGTGACGAGACGCTGATGGCCCTGCATAACGGCGTATCCACGTCAAAGTCTTCACATTGCACAGACTTCGGCTGGACTCTGCATGTTGATGTGGAGGGAACAACCGAATAAGAACTGCATGCCTTAAAAATAACAACGATATAAATAAAATAAAATACAGTACCATGGCATAGACTTCTTGTGAAGCAAATGTCATGAACTTGCATTTTGCCATAATTATTATAAATTGCCAACCGGCATCATTCTATTATATTAATCCGTTAACATGTCATTTTTATACTATCTTAAGTTGTTAACCGCTATAAATGGGTATATTATAATTTTATCTATCTGTTTCAATTTATTAAAATTAATAAATTGAAACAAGAATCAATCTGATGAATAACGTTTCTAATTTTAATTGGAATCAAGTTTGAAAAGGAATTGTAATTGTACATGGATGACCACAACGTCTATGATTGAGTAGTAATGGAACAATTCACCTTTAAGTTGATCCTAATTTCTTCTTCGTCATGTTTTTGTTTGTAGTGATCCTGCAGCTTTCTCAAAAAACCACTGCAAATATAGCAGTTATATTAACACAATTACATATCTTCTTGAAATCATGCTGATATTCCAAATAAATCAATCAACCCATAGTATATAAGCAATTAACATAACGCATCAACATAGTATGTGACATGTCAATCTTAACGATGACCCACCAATATCAGTTATCATCATCACCATCACCATCACCATCAACAACAACAACAACAACAACAACACCATCATCATAATCATCATCAACATCATAATCATCATCATAATCAACACTATCATCACCATCAACAACAACAACACCAACACTATCATCACCACCACCATCATCATCACCATCACCATCACAATCAACAACAACAACAACAACATCACCACCGCCATCATCATCAACATCATAATCATCACCATAATCAACAGTTACACTATCATCATCACCATCATCATCATATCTCATCTCAACGGAAACATCATCTTTACTATCATGATCACATCATCATCATTAACACCACTAACATCATCATCATTATCGATATCATAATCACCATGATCAGCAACATTGACATGATCACAATCTACATCATTACCTCCAACAACATTACTAGTATCACTACCACAATCATCATCAGCCATCATTGCTAATCAGTAAAGATAATACCACACTGTATTAAATAGCTATTCATTATAACATACTTCTTGAATAATAGCATACTGAACTAGTAAATGATTTAGTTTTAAACTTACTGCCAGCAAATATGTTCGCGTTTTATTATGTCTTGTTCCAAACATTCATGTTTTTCTTTTGATAACTAAAATACACACAAAACAAATAGACAATAATAATGCACAGAATGGTGTGTATGTATATAATTATTATAAAAATTATTGGATAGTAGACCAGTCAATGTTAGATCTTTCCGCAAACTCTTTGTAATACAAGCAAGACCAATTGTAATTAAAATCTTGATGTAATTTTGTGTGCAATAAAACCTGTCTATTTATAAAGGCCCCAAAAATGCTTTGATTAATACGTGCCGTGGTCTTTCTATACAGGTTTAAAACAAATTCGTACAGGTAATGAACATATCTGAATATAGTGTTGTACATGGTAATTCCATCACGTAACATGAACCTTCAAAAATGAAAGAAATTCAAACGGGTGTATCTACATGTAGACCTGTGTATTTAAAAGATGATAATGTCGTTATTGTACAGTCTATTTGAAATGACAAAAGCAAAAGGTACACATGTGAATTTCATTCTTCAACATAATTATTAAAATAACACATTGAATCTGGTGAGATCTTAAGACCAGCAATGATGAAAGAGATTTAGTGTCAAGGTTAAAAATTTGAATTAAAACTCTTTAAATTTCTGAAACAAGTTGAACTGAACGGACAGTTATTTAGCCAAAAACCCCAGGTTCTATTCAAGAACCCTGGTTCAGTTTCTCAAACATTCTGTTCCCCGGGTACTATTTACGACTCGAGGTTGTTATTCAGTATTTGCGGTACTATGGGATATGACTAGTCCGAGACAAGTCTGACTGACAAGGCTCCAGATGGTCGACCAGCCAGCCGAATGTCCATCCAGACCCTTGTCAGACAGAGTTCATCTAGTCCCTTGTCAGTCAGTTTTCTCGGACTAGGACACGACGTACCCTCAACAGCAACCAGATGACAACACAGAGGAGCATGAAGAGCAAACAACACGCGCCAATAATAACCTGAATCTCGTCATCCACAAAACTCACTTCAGTGTCACCGTCCTGGAACATACAACATTCTCTTCAACTCAACTCATATCGGGCTTTTTTTTGCGTTAAATAAATTACTAATAGTATTATTACGGTAATAGTTAAGACACCCCAACACGAGCGTAGACATCGGCTATTGGGTGTCAAATGCACGGACTGAACTAGGAGGTTGAAGACCACGCTCCCATACCCACCCACTATTTCCCCCGGTAACGCGTTTTAGGGATGCAAATACTACTATTTTAGCAAGACCTCATTATTACCTAGATCTCACTCTAGGAAAGAGTTTACTGCACATAAAAGATATTTGCTGTTTATCTGTGTCGTCAGTGGGTTTCTTGGGCATGTTTCGATTTAATGATATAACCGTGTGTTTGAAAACCAATAGCGGCCGATATTTAATCAATGTTTTCCAGAAGATTTGTTAAAGAATAAAACTTTAACTTTATCACTGATAGCTTACTCCGTTCACACAATCCTCGAATCTGTCAATGCAGATGTCCTTAATTGGATAAAAGCATGTAAATAAGTTCTAACTATAACTAAATAATTTAGATGTATTAGATACGTAATTAATTTATATGTTCTAATAAAAGGCAAGATAAAAAAAGACGCCAATTACCTACCGTTCGCAATTGCGACATCTCGTAAAGAGTGACGTAAACGACAATGGAATGACGTCATGACCATTGTGATCTGACAATGGAAATGTTCATAAATTGGCGACAATAACCGACGTACAATTTTATAATAATTATTGTTCATGAATAAGAACGTTTTCAAACGAAGAAGTTAAACAATGTATATTTTCTGATACCGGTGTAAAAAGGACGCAAGTCGAGCAGGATGCATGTCAGGTAAGGTTAGGGATCGTGCATACATGTCAATGTGTTTTAACAAAGTTAGGATTAGGTTTGACTCTGTCAATCCCATCTATTCCTAACATAAAACCACGCTCACCGCGGACCGATTATCAATTACAATAATGTTTTGTTTATACACGTAGACAAAACAAGATTAATATGTTTGTGAAAAAACCCATTAATACAGTCATGTTCTTCAACAAATGTATAAATTACCCCTTTAGATCAATATTATTATTTTATTTACTTAAGACAATGAATTATTGACAACAAAAATAACAACACAAACACGATACAAAGTATTCACTAATTTATTTTTTCTTATATTTATTCCTGCACTGTCTATACTGGCTTGGAAATACTGAAGTGCACAGCCTATAAGGTGATAGTGAAGTGCACTGTCTATATGGCGATAGTGAAGTGCACGGGGAAGTGGTCGCTGACAGCAGATGCCTGAAAGAACAAAGAATAGTCATTTGTAATCAACCCTGCGTTGAGCTATCTTTAAAGGGATACACAAATGGATCTTAAGGCTGGTGGCCGCTTAATAGAAAACAAAAGTAGTTTATAACATGTTTAATATAATTATAGTAAAACTGCTTTATTTCGAACACAGGGCAAACCTCGAGGCACGGGAAGACCGGTGTAATAGGAATAGAAGTCCGTAGGAATATAGGTCCGACACAATGTATAAGTCTATAGGACCTACTTACATGTACCTAGGAATCATAGTCCAAACCAGACTTATATAAAATACATAGTTTTATTGCGCTTTTTCTTACATTAACTCTAGGACTTGTATGTATTAACTAGTTTTATGAATTAGACTATTTATTTCATTCCGTAAAGATTTATTTTATTATTTAATCCATTTTGTTATGATATAACCGGACTTGCATTCCGGTAGCACTTGCGTTCCTTTTACACCGGCATCCGTCATACAACTCGAGAGAGAGAGAACCTTTAATATTGTTTGAATTTTTATTTTTCAAATGAGGGAAGGGATTTGTCCAAACACCGTCTAACTACAGGTCTGGGATGACGTGTGTGGAAAAGAAGTACTCTTTGTATCACTGTGAACATGTTGAAAAAGCTTGGACGGCTACTAAATAGTTCGTACAAATCGTGCAAGGAGACCGCCAATCTTACGCAGGTAATGATGCTATTTGTACCGTTTCGTGAGCGGAGAAATTAAAACACAAATATTGACGAGATGTGCAGGTGATATAAAGGTCAAGTTGACCTCATCACAACACGTAGACATGTTTCGACTTGTATGTAGCCAGGTTCCTTGTGTTTGACCGAGCACCAGAGTCATGACCGCACAGCAATACCAGTCTTAGTGACGTTTTCATTACAGCCGTTCAAACCAACTCGTCCAGTCTGACATGCAAAAGCATCTGGATATTACAAGTATACCTGGCGTTACATCCATGTTCGAGAGGTCGGGAAACCTGTCTTCAATCAAGGTGTGGAGCAAACCAGTTCACACGTGGAAGCGTTTCTATAAATTATAATTTATACGAGAAAGCGTATACTGACTATCCGCTTTCTTATGAGATAAAGCGAAAGTTACACCATCGTGAAATCCCCCAGATTATATTAACGATTTGTTTACGTGTTCGGTGTTCAATATATATTCATCATGCAGAACTCGCCTTTGTTGAGATATTTGTTGATGGCCAGATGTGACAGGAATTGAGTAACATCGTGCGTATAAATCACATGCATCATTTTCCGGGTATTAAATGAAACAATTATTATGTGGAAATCACGAAAACACGAACCTTTAGTCTGAACTCAAGGCTCAACTTAAGTCTGCACTGAACACACATAAAGGCTGGACTCTAGGCTTCACTGAGGTGGCACAACACTCAAATAGAGCCTTAATTCAAGGTTTAAACGGAGCCAGTCTCAATGCAGAATGGTATCACGACTCAAACTGAGTCTAGGGTTGGGTTGGATCATTATTGGTGTGCTTCCATCAGAAAACTGTTCAAGCACACCTGTCATGGCTATAGAGTTCTGTCTAGGCTTACATATAAGAATGACTCACGGCTCACGTAAAGCTCAAAATAACATTTGACTTAGGGCTCAAACAGAGCCTGAGATCAAAGCTTAAACACAGTCTGAACTCAATGTTCAAACTCAGTCTGGACTCAATGCTAATACTCAATTTGGACGCAATGCTTAAACTGAGTATGGACTCAAGGCTCAAACTTAGTCTGGTGAAGGTTCAAACTCTATCTGGACTCGAGGTTTAACCTCTGTGGATGTCTTCGACATTCAATTTCTGTCGTAATTTGATAATTTAAGTTGTACTGGAAAATCAGTGACACGTTTCTTCAACATTTGGCGGTATAACTGTATTTACATTGATCCATCGGTACTTAAATTTGTTATATGTTGAGGTTGTAATTGAAAAAAGAACCAAACAATAGTAATACTGCGTGTTTATTCATTGGGAAGAATATACATGCATGTATATAAACAACTACACTTTCCGTCTTACACTTATATCTAAGATCATCTGTTTGTGTACGTATAACCCCAATGAAACAACTTATTAGCCAGAAAGACTTAGCCCTACTTAAAATAGGCAAACTAATTATAATGAACCCGCTTTGGAGTTACTCAGAAGTCCACAGCACCGTGGTTTTCTATACAATTATTATTTCGTAAAATCAGGCAGACTATGGTATCTATCAGTGTGTGTCTGGGTGTGTATATAACTATATTAAGTCCATTTATAGATCACTGTGAAGCCGGAAGAATGTATGACGCAAGTCAGGCAATGGGTTTGCTTTCATTATAGCGGGAGTGTGCTTCTACTTGTATAGCGCCTACAGTCATTAAATATATACTGACGTCCAAAAGAAACTATACCAAGACTTTGAGAGACTACTGAAGAAAAACCAAAATATGTTGCATG
>JAULBR010085419.1:0-13185 GCA_032355825.1 Melanodrymia aurantiaca
CGCTCGTTGGATACGTTTTGAAACCACTCGTTATAAGATCAGTGATCTCTAACGGCCGCTCGTGTATTATTCTCTATTTATGTCACTGTTGTCAGGTTTCTGTATTAGATTTTGAGAATGGATATTAGATTTGAAATTGATACCCAATAAGAATACCAGGAAGATAATTGGATCTCAACATTCACGGACACTCTAACTTAGTCTAAGGTTCACTATTCTACTGCTCAGTCTTTATAGATATTTGCTCCCAACAACTCATCAAGATTTTTTCCATTCACAAATAAAAATTATTATTGCCAAGAGACTTCTGATGTGAAAAGAGTTGCATCCCTTCATTTATATTTTTAAAATCCATGTCAAATTTATAAAACTTCATTCATGATTTCATTTTTATTTTAATAGAAATTTAATTCTCACTGTGAGAATATTTTAATGGCACTAATGTGATTCATAATAAAATATCTCAAATAAAATCAGAAAAACATGTAATAATTATTAATAATAATATTGTTGTTTCTTAGCAACTCAAATCTGAACACATTTAGCAAACATCAGAAATGTGTTTGCAATACACCTTTAGGTCACAATACACTGAAATACATGTACAAAGTTTGAACTAAATATGGATATAGACGAACTAACAGACAGATTAATTCTGCACTACAACAATAGCAAAATTCTTGTCTGTAAAACAAAGGAGGTAATATTAGGAAGGATCATTTCTTTCACATACACCATTTATTAGATCAGTAGTCACTTGTTTAATATTGAAGTTTTAAATGAAAGTGTACTGTACCTCCAGATGTTGAGAGTGAGTGTTCTGAAGGCACTGTTTATTAGTTGCTTTGCCTCAGTCAGATCACTACAAGAGATGCCATTAACACTTAGCAGCAGATCTTCATCTTCCAGCCTTGCAACATCAGCCTTACCATCAGCTTCAACCTAAAAGTCAAATATGAATAATCATGATATAAATACTGTACATGTACATGCACAGTAGTGATGTGGGGAGTTTTTTTAAAGTTGGGGGTGGGGGTGCAATGACAAGAAAGGCTAAGTATGCTTGAAGATCATAAAAATAAAAGACACAATAATCTTCAAAAGTGGGGGCCATGGCACCCCCAGCACCGATGGCCCTTATGTATGTATAAATTATATCAATGATATTCATTAGAAATGTCAATATATCAGCAGTTTCAAAATGTAATGACATGTGACTGAAAAAACCTACAGTAGCTGAGGGACACGGCCGTGTCAACTACAACAACACTACACTCCAGAGAAAATTGTACGGTACTAAAGGTGAACTACAGAAGATGGTATCATTCATCATCACTGCTGGTCTCGAAAAGACCAGGAAAAACATTACTATAAAACTTTTCCATAACACAAGTATGCAAATTATTAGAGGTTGACATGAGTATGCAAATTACGATTGGCCAACTGCTTCTTGACAATGATATGCAAGGACAAAGACGATATTACTAGTATCTGGAGTAGACACCACAAGTATCTGCAGTGATATAAAGAATAAGTACATGAGTGGCCCTTAAAATAGCATTTGAAGTCACGAGTTGTTTCTAGCAAGCACAAGCAAGTTAGATTTGGTTTTAGATAACTTGTAAAATACCTGGGGCCGGTTTAATGGAGACATTATAACGTCACTTGCGATATCCTTAGCCATGACATTACACTACGATTGCGTAAATGACAATATTTGAGGACACAGAAGTCAATTTAGTATCGTGGCCACTGTTATCGATATACACAACTGTGGCAGCGCAATCATTAGGACAACGCCAGGCAACATTACGCTATCATTGCGTTAAGCAACTCTCATTAAACCGGCCCCTGGTATTTATAGACATAAGTGTTAGTTATAACTTATTTACGTGCTTATATCTAATTAAGGCTCAAGCATGTCTGTCATGGCCACGCAGACCAGCTGTCTCGACTGCCTGTCCAGAAGTTAGTGTTAGTAAGATAGGGGAAACCCACTAGTCTTATTTGATAAACAGCAAGGGATATTTATTTGCACTTTTCCAGACAGGACAGTATATACCATCACCTTTGTTTAACCAGAGGTGGACACTGGTTGATGTAAGTGGAAGTACATCTACTCATTGAGCCTTGCGGAGTACTGGTACCTACCAGTCTTAAGCCTGTGGAAACCGGTGACACAAGTGTAGTATTCTATGGCTTATATACGGGTACCTTCAAAATTATGTTTTAGAAGGTTTTGTACATTTTCTAAGCACAATTTTTTAAGATAATACCATTACTTTGGACAGCAAAAATTTGAACCACAGTAAATAATTACTTTTGGGAATTTTGAAATATCTCTTTAAATTGGACTACGAGTCACTTTTAAACATAATTTCATAAATTTGGTCTACGGTCTGCTTTCATAAATTATATTTTTAATCATTCAAGCTATCTATCGAACACCATAGATTAAAGAAATGTCTACATTAATCCAAAAGTATTAAATAATTGGCTATTACCATGTAAAATTAATTAACATTTTTTTGGGCAAAAATTCAAAGCAAGGTATCCAATTAATTATAATTGTGGCTGTTACAATTGGTACAACAATAACATACAAAAAAGGGTTAATTTCTAGTAATTTCACAGATCAGAAAGTAAACTGTAATCTATCAACTACATGTATTAATAAAAAAAAACTTGAATGTAAGATGTATTTATTGTTTAAAGTTTATCAAAATACTGAGAATCAATAGAAAATGTCATTCTAGCAATCAAATTGAAAAAAACAAACTATATTTAAATAAAATCTAATGTACTATTAAAATCTTCATCACAGAATAACGAAAAAAAACTGATATTTCTGTCACAGCATTGATTTTGTCGTTCTTATTTTAAAAGGTTCATTCTGGCAATGCAAGGATTGTTACAATTCAACACATAGTAATCCACTATTTATCAACCTTATGTTGTGTACATATTTTGAAGCTAACAGACGATCATCCGAGTTGCAAAGCAAACATACAGCTACCTCTTCCCATTAAACTGCGTCCGGGTGTGTGGAATCAATGAAATCAACTGGCAGACGACAAACTTTGTGTGTAAAAAGTCAAATGTCAAAGAGGCAGGCAAACAATGATGTCTTCACCCTTCAGACCTGCTGACCTCTGCGGTATGAATAGGTATTCAATATAGGTAGTGCTTTGATACGCTAGCACTATTATTGATGTGAACAGACCAAATACAACCACCTGTGGAGAGCACTCCCCTCGGTAGTAAGCTTAGATCCCCGAATCCTGGTGCATGCAAACAAAGAATGAACACCGGAATTATTATTTACATCTATATTGTATTGGTCCACACCTGTTATCGGTTGTCTCAAAGTGCTAACACATATATCCTATATTTAACGAATTCCATCTGTTTCCACTGCTTTTAACTTAATAGAAGAATAATCATGTTTATCTTTAAAATTAGAGAAAAACATGACCATGCTTATATTATGTTATTGTGGTGACAGAAGAACTGTTGCTTCAATTAATTCTTACTACCCCTTATAGCAGTATATTTATAGATTGCTTACTTACAATGAAATGATGTACAATGTATACGTAATGCCATTTCTCATTAGTTAGTGAGTGAAAGAAGATCATTAAGATTCCAGACACTATATTTGTGTCTCAAGTCTGGATTCATGAAGTTTTATAATATCCTGAGTCTATAATTTTTTCGGTATTAATCAAGGCTCTTATAAAATATGGGTTACATAAATTTTTTGCTTTGAATAAAAATACAAAATAGGATTATATAACACATTACTATGTCCAAGATAGATAGTGGGATGCAATGCAGCACAAGAGTATCAGCCTGAGGTTGGATGTGTCAAAGGATCAATCCTCCTCAGTGGGTTATTTCAAGTTTCATCCAATGATCCACAACTGGTCCACCAAAGGCGGTGCTCTGTGCTATCCTGTCTGTGGAAAAGTGCATATAAAAGATCCTTTGCTGTTATTCGGTAAGAGTAGCCTATGTGCATGGCTCCTCTGTGACCGTGTACATATCGATATACCGGTAACCATGCATTTGACATCCAATAACCACCGATTAGTTTTACTAATCAATGTGTTCCAGTGGTGTCGTTAAACAAACAAACTTTACCTTTTTATGTCCAAGATAACTTAAACAAAAAAATTATTTGCATTAATACATGAAACTACAAGCATATCCATAGAACCAGTTACAGTAATCTATTTGTCCATAAGAAGATAAACTTTGTAAAAAGATTGACAACACTATCTAGAGCATTTTGAAATTTGAGTAATCTAATTAATCATCGACTACTAGACAACTACTAGACAATTTGAACTGCTGGGCGTCAACTGTATGGAGATTTCAACATATTTCATACATGTTACTCAGTAGATGATATCCATTTCAGCAATGTTCAATCCTTGTATAAAACAAACATACATGTGTTTCTAAATATTCTATCAATACATTTGGAACACCCAATAACAGAAATCAACAATGGCGTGAACTCTTGTATGGCAACACCTGTCAATTAATGCAGTCGTTTTATTGTTGAAACTTGACAAATTCAGTAAATCCGTGCAAGGGATAGACAGGCATGTGCTATTTAGCACCAGACTTTGTCACAGAACGTGTTAGAAATAAATCTGACTCCTATCAAATACCCTAGTTTGCATAAAAGCACTGAAGTAAATTTTGACACCCACCAAGACACACACAAAAAACAGGACCTAAAATATTCATTTACTGTCTAACCTTAGAGACCATACCAAAGGTGCATTTATAACAATGAATGTAGTATTGATTTAAAACCAAGTTAAGAATTTGCACACATGTTATGTAAAGCAAAAACCAATTTCTCATTCCATACACAAACTGTTCTAGTCTAGCTACATTTATGTATAGAAATTTAGGAAGTATTTTTTAAAAAGTGTGTAAACTCCTTTCCAGCCCAGACAAGTATACCGTACCTAATTTTATATACATATTTTTTTTTTTTTAAATAACTTGTCTCAATTTGTTGCAGCCATATTATGATATCGGGTATGTTTCTCAAAAATGTGTTTGATATTTTAATGCCCTATAAATTGTATTTTCAAAAAATATAAGCATTACCGACAGTGCTCTCTACATGTGTAATTAGGTTTAGGTAAATTTTGTCACCACAGCATATCACACATTACGTGCATTCTGAGCAATGAAATGCTCAAACACAAAAATTCATTAGTGTTCATTGCCTCTGTGGCAGTTGAATAAAGTACTTAGAGGATCCAAATTCACATGACACGTTTAAACTTTACATTTGTGCAAATCCACTGACACACAGACATTTAGACAGAAAGCTTTCTGTACAAGAACTTTAATGTAACAAACTTGTAATATCTTAAGCGACAAGACTAAATCTTCGACAACAGTGAAACAATGGTCTTGTATAGGAATGCATGACATTTGAACAACTCCCCAACAGCAAACAGCGAAACAAATTCTAGGAAGCAGTACCATAAACATGCTAATGGGACAGAAAAAGCATTCACAGTGATATACAGTACTGCCGACTTGAGGACAATTAAAGAATGTGTATCTGCTATATAAAAAAAACGGTATAATTTATGATAAAACAGTACAATAACATTTTGCTTCATAACTTTTCAAAGTTTGGTGTAAATAAAAATGAAATTTAATATGAAAGGTTCTTATATTTTTCTTGAGAAAAAATTGACAAAGTACATGAACATAGAGAGCTTGTATAATTGCACAAAGTTTGTTTTCATTAAAATAGGAACACTAAATAGGATTAGGAACAACATAGTTTTGAACATTTATTAATAATTTAATGACTCTTATGAACTATTTAAACTATGACTAAAATGGCTAATTATAATTTAACAAGATTAGTTTGTACATGTATACTGTGTTACATAATGCCTATTATGATAAGTTTTTAAGAGTTGAGGATATTATAATCACTAAAAAAAGGAATATTTAACCCGACGCTCCTTCGATTGTTGAAATATGGTGTACCGGGTATATGGTTACTAAGCTCAAAAAACTTAAATTTCAAATCCATTTCCAAAGACGTATTTGTAATCCTAGATTTATGGCCTATCGAATAAATTTTTAGAAATTTTGCCACACATTTTCCAAATGAACAAAATGTTTTAATCTTCAAATGTCCTCTTACCTGTACTTGATAGAAGGGAATGTTTAGCCAAAAAAAGTAAAGGTTTGTTTAATGTTTCATGGTGGAAAATAATTGGGGTAGGTACATGTACATATCGGTATTAACCTTGTTCATTTAAAAGAAAGGTTAGGGATGGCAGGAAAAAATAAGTTGGGAAACCATAATAAACCTCTTTTTTTTTTGCCTTAAATTTATGTGATTAACATTTTAACTTTAGTTTGATCTTCAACTTGATCTTATGGATCTAGCGACTTTAAATTGACCATCATGGGTCGGTTTAATGGAGAGATTATAGTGTCACTTGCGACTGCCTTAGCTATGACATGACACTACACTACGATTACGTAAATAACAATATTTGAGGACATTAAAGTAGTCACAGCAGTCAATTCAAGTATCGTGGCCGCAAAACGTCGTAGCTATAACTTGTATTGATACACACGACTGTGGCAGCGCAATCGCTAGGACGATGTTACGCCATCATTGCGTTAAGCAACATTCATTAAACCGGCCCCTGAACTGTCATATTTGTTTCCTGTTCCTGTTAACGACCGATACACCAAAGCTATGGCATGTGCAATCCTGCCTATAAAAAGGGCATTTAAAATATCCTTTACTGCTAATGGGAAATAGTAACCAATATCTATGAGGTAACAGCAGGAATCTTCAGAGATCATGTGTCAAATCACAATGCATTTGACATCCAATTGGCTGACAATTAATAATTAGTTAATCAGTGTGTAGCTAAACAAACTTCATCTTTAGAGCTCTGTTAAAAATGAGAAGTCATGTTGAATGTGTCGCGTACATGTGGAAACCCATTGTTATATTGTAACATGTGCTGGTGATCAATTGGGCATATAAAAATATTTACCTTTGCTTGGATTAACTAAATGCATGGATTAATGTACTTTCTTAGGGCTCAACTATCCAGGTATGCAGCATTGTCAGTTGGGGCTATTTTCTATTCAATGTACAGGAGGTAATACTGGTACGTGTATAGATCAATAGCATGTCACTAAGAAATGGCACCACCGAACCACCCAGTACATTCTACTTGTACTTTGTCAATGTTAAATGCACAATATTAAAAGCATTTTCCAACAAGCAAATTTATGTACGTGTACCTGTTAATACATGTACGGTGACTTGCACTCTGTACATCAAGACAGATTCTTCTCTTGAAATAAACTATTACCTGTAATGGTATTTTGTCACGGTTCTTTAGACCCAATATTTAGATTTTGTTGCATATCAGCACGTGTATCAATAAAAAAAGAAAGAAAAACTATCCTTTTTTATCTATATTGTAGCTTACATGTATATTATATATCTTACAAATAGCATACATGAATTATCACCAGACAATATTCTGGATTGTTGAAACATTTAACAGCGATAATCATAATAAATACATTTGACACCAAAATTCTGTTTACCGGTAATTAGATTTGAATACTGATCAAAACGGAATGAGGAAAATCGGACGGGCCTACTCATAACTCAACATACGATAAAAAAGATAAAGTTTGTTTAACGACACCACTATTAATCAGTGGTTATTGAATGTCAAACACATGGTTATATCGATACATTGTCACAGAGGAAACCCGCTGTAGCTACATAGGCTACTCTTCTTCAAATAACAGCAAGGCATCCTTTATGTGCACTTTCCCACAGACATAATAGCAAACACCACTGCCTTTGATGGACAACTCATGGATCACTGGTTGGAATGGGAAATAATCCAACGAGTCTGCTGAGTCCACCTACGATTAGGAAAATTTAAAAGAATATTAGGAATTTCAGTTTAAATTTGGGGTATATAACCAAATTTAATAAAAGTAGAAGGAGGATAGGGTTAAATATTCCTTTTTTTAGTAATTACATGTACCTTCAACTCTAAAAACGTTTTACTACTCTCTGAGGCGTTTTGATTTAAGTAGGCCTTATATTGAAATAAATTAATATGCAAACACTCAATACTAATTTGCACCTTCAATAAAACTCTTTATAATTTAAATAAAATCTCTTGTGAACAGTTTCCAAACAGTTAAACTTGTCAAAGTGCTTATAACTCCAACAACAAAGTCACATTGTCAAACAAATAATTTAAATCGGCCTTGGCTACAACTTTAATGACAGTCAACATTTAGCTAACTGCTTCGTAAATATGACTCATGGTAAATGTAATTGTATGTGTTATGTAGCACAGAAAGCACATAATTATATTGACAGTCTTTGAATGTAGCGAACATATAAAAGTCACCCAACTGTAAATATTCATCCATTTGCATAGAGCATTTGGCTGTTCAACTCAAACACTATAAATTTATCCACGTCCATGCTAGAGTTTAGACTGATCAAACCTGCACAAAACTTTGTCAAATATTAAATTGTTTACAAAACAACACGTCCATGGTATATTTATACTGTAAAGCTTATTTGATTTTGTGATTTGAGTGATTTAGACAAACTACGTCCATGGTATATTTATACTGTTACCTGTAAAGCTTATTTGATTTTGTGATTTGAAAGTGATTTAGACAAACTATATTTAAATTGCTCTAATAGTCTAATACTAACAGTCCATTTTATCTCTACATGTCACTATTAATATCACTGCACAGTACAAGTAAATAAGTCTAAATTACATTCGTCTCCATCTGGGTGGGGTGGGCGGTGGGGGTTATGGGTGGGGGGCATCGGTCGACCACCGATCCCCTATTGTCTACGGGTCTGAACCATCATTTGGAAAACCTTTTTAAGAAGTACCATATTAAAAAAGATAAATGTTTGCTAAGACATGCATATTCTCACAAAATGCACACCCAATGTATGTACATTTTCTCACAAAACATTAGCGAGAACTGTAAACATTTATATGTTGGTCTGTAACATGTAGACAAACACTTGTCTACCGTACTGTTGTAAACATAATAATATATCATTATGTATATAATTCATATCACAATCAACTGGAATGTGACAGTATGCAGTGCAAGGACCATTGAACAATAATCATGGTAAGAGAAGCTACCAATGGGCCTGTGTATTAAACAGCAATACTTGTAACTGTGAATTGTGTTCCTTTTCCAAATCCCAAAACAAATTTACAGAAATATTTGAGATGGATCTGAGCTGCAAGAATTCTTAGACCCCAAGAACAACTGAAGCTTTAACTCATCACAATTCAACTCCAATAATTTAATAAATTTGTTTGTG
Organism: Melanodrymia aurantiaca; assembly: GCA_032355825.1. Classification (NCBI taxonomy): domain Eukaryota; kingdom Metazoa; phylum Mollusca; class Gastropoda; order Neomphalida; family Peltospiridae; genus Melanodrymia; species Melanodrymia aurantiaca. The sequence continues at coordinate 9,422 of JAULBR010085419.1, forward strand.
TAACTTAGGTGAAGAATGTTTAAATTTGTGATAACAATCATTGGGCGGGCCAGTCAGCAGTTATCGGAAAGAGCCAAATTTGTCATTCCACAATTGAATAGACTACATCATGCAAGAGAGAGAGCAGGTGGGGCCGTATGGTCATGCCCCACCTACCTCCACTCCCCTCCCCAACCCCCAATCCAACTTTTAAAACAAAATGTTTTTGTTACCATATAATTTTTATAATTTCATTCCAATCTTATACTAATCCCGATGCGTTATCTGGCTAATAGAGAGGTTTTGTTTATTATACATGGGTAAAGGCTTGGGAGAGTGGGGATTCGGGTTTGGGGGAGTTGTCCAAACACCCTCCTCCACTGAAGCAAAGGGTTATTATTACAGTGCAATATTAGGGGAAAAAGTAGACAATAGGTTAATGTTAGAACATCCCCCGCCCCCAACCTCACTCCCCATGGCCAGATTACAGTATGCCCATGTTACACTAACAGTTAATATTTATTACTCTTTATTACTTACAATTTAATTGTTTATCTTTAGATTATTATGTATATCTAATGCATTTGTAATAGCTCTAAGTCTTAATAGTATGGTCCTTGGACTTTTACCTAGAATAATTTATTACTATACAAATTATTCTAGATTGTAAAGTATACATTAAGCTACGATACTATCATTATGGTATGGTAGCATCCATCTTCCAATCAGGAGTGTGCCGTAAACATTTTCAAGTGATAGAATACTAGGCGGAATTTTTTTTTTTAAAGGTATGTTACTGACCTACCCACACTTTTATTTTTCACAAAGAAACCTTCAACAAACTAAAAGATCATGAATTTGTGTTATTTTGTGGCATACTAATTACTAAGTAATTTTTCTATTTGTTACCAGTGACACGACTTATTACAATCTACAAAATGTGCTTTTTTCCCCCTGGATGAACTAATTTATTTAAGCCATACCTTTTCTGAATGACATGTTAATGTCAGAGTCTAGACATTGTAAATTTAAAATTACATGTATATATGTCACTGAACCTGAAGCAGAGTAGACTAATATATGCAACCAACAATTATTGTTTGTTTTCAGTAAATTTTCAATTCAATGCATATACCGGTTATATACATTGTATCATTTACAAGTTTTTCTCTCTCTAGTATTACTTATCGGAATGGCTATTTTATGAATAGTGGAGAGGACGTTTGTATACAGGTACATGTATGTAACACATTACAATAATTATGAATAGGCCTGCATGTGTATTCCTACACATGTGGCAGGTATTTAGGAATCTCTGTTTTGTCTTACTGGTATTTTCAGTTCAGTGGATCTGGAGGTGATCTAACAGGGTTTTTTGTATATCATACATGTAGTTTTTCCCTGTGAGGGTTCAGATTGAATCCAAACCCCTCCCTCTATTAGTCTTAAGTTAATGAGTGACGAGACACAAATAATTTTTTGTTGGAGTGGCCTAAGAATATATTATATTGGACAAGGTATCCATAATTAATTGACAGCCACGGTGAACATCACCCTCTACTGTTCAGTTTGTTGCAATGTTTTAAAAAACAAATTTGTTAAAAAAACAAACCAATCATTTTATTCGGTTTATAATTTATAATAATTTAATAAAAACAAATTTAACATTTAATATTAAAGAGTAGATAGATTACAGATGATTCTAGTCTGTTTTGTGTGAAAATACAGAAGCAGTAAAAGTCAGGTTTATATTATCTCCAAATTTCCTACCTGGGTGATTCGGAGGAACGTTTCCCCCTCAGCCCCTCCTTTCAAAACAAACCCCCACGGTTGACCACCTCTTAGCACCACTTTTAAAAGTTTTCTGGGTGATGACAACTGCTCTTTCCATTTCTCGGTATCCATTATTATTGCCAGCCATTAATTACTAAAGGTCATAACGGTACTCTCCGTTCGTCAGCTTGCGTTGACTCGAGACAAACATAACTGATAAAACTTCCACGGGCTCTCGTGTCCGGACAGCGCGTTTAACACCTGGGAGGAAAGCCTGCCTACTGCGCATGTCATAGCGTTTCTTTACACTTTGTATCTGACAGGCTTCGTTTCTTCCTCTTTTCACTCAATCGCCGATTGTATTCTTTTTCCCATGACAAACACAACAATCGATGAACACGCAATGTCAGTCAACAAACAAAGCAACGGCTAAATGAACCATGAAATTGTTATCATGATGTTGTTACACAAATGAATATTATTACAGATATATTTATTTTTCTAAATTGCATAATAATTAATAGGATACCTAAACTATTCAGAATTTCCGTAATAAATAATTTTATCCAAAACATTTTATCATTTGTATTATTGTTTGAGTTATAAACTTATTATTAATGTGTGACACCTACATGTAGATACGCTACCCATAACATTTTCCACATTAATTATAGCCTACAAGGTTCGATAGAATGAAGGATCAATCCTTCTCAGTGGACCAGTTGAGTTATTTCTCGTTCCAACTAGTGATCTACGACTGGTATATCAGAGGCCGTAATGTGTGCTGTCCTATCTGTGCAGTGGACGTAAAAGACCACTTGCTGCTATTCGGTAAGAGTCGCCTGGATAGGTAACAGCAAAGGCTTCCTTCTGGAATTATTCACACACATAACAGTGTGCTTGACATCCAGTAACCGTTAATTAATAAGCAATGTGCTCCAGTGGTGTCGTTAAACAAACCAACCTTATGTTTAGCTATATAATTATGTGTCTGAGAATCCACTGACAGGAAATTACAAGGGTCTAGATGGACGTTACAGGTGACCAGGTGGGATAATAATTTGCATGCATGTTTTAGAAGGGTTGAACCCCCACCCACCCACGCACCACCCTGTTATTGATCGATGTTCCACTTTTTCTACCAAAAAAATCCCTTCCCACAGTGAATCCTGAATACGGATCTGGATAGCTGTCGCTTATCCAACAGAATTTCCAACGAGAAAATGTTAGTGCTATTAAAATCCCAGCTAGGGCAGACTTCTGGTGCGAAAGCCCGGATAATTTTGGAAAAGTAAATAATTATAGCCTAGACTATTATTAAAAAAAAAGTAAACACTTTTCTTAAAACAATTTTCCAGACTGCCATCTTTATTGTGTATCCCACGGGACTTTGTATGCGCTTTGACTACATAAAATGCGTTTTCCTCGCCGTTTATGATTCCGGCTGCTCATTTGTCAAACAACATGCACTGTCACAGTGGCCCTTCCATAGATATTGATGAAATTGAAAGGTAGATGCTATAAAACGCGCTTTAGTTCATTGTGGTTTCTCATTGGCATATCAAATGAAATAAAATCTGTTTGCTTATTTTAATATTTCCCCATATTTAAACAGATGGATGGATGAATGGATGGATGGATGGATGGATGGATGGATGAGTGGATGGATGGATGGATGGATGATTGGATGGATGGATGGATGGATGATTGGATGGATGATTGGATGAATGAATGGATGGATGGATGGATGGATGATTGGATGGATGGATGGATGGATGGATGAATGGATGAATGGATGATTGGATGGATGGATGGATGATTGGATGGATGATTGGATGAATGGATGGATGATTGGATGGATGGATGGATGAATGGATGATTGGATGGATGGATGGATGATTGGATGAATGAATGGATGGATGAATGGATGATTGGATGGATGAATGGATGATTGGATGGATGGATGGATGATTGGATGGATGATTGGATGAATGGATGGATGATTGGATGGA
>JAULBR010085430.1:0-13182 GCA_032355825.1 Melanodrymia aurantiaca
ACTCTTACCCTGACACAGTTGTCAATGCAGCATTGATGTCCGTGCAATTCCGTCAGCGGTATCAACTGTCCAAGTGCGCATTTACCTCGGACGCGCTCAATGCGACAGCCACGCTACAATAAACAATGCGTGAATCTTATTTATTACTTCATAGTTCATTCTGGGAAAATGGCATCGATTCATCCCAGTGACACAAATGAGATAAACAAAATTATAAATTTTTGTTTTAAACATTTCAATTATCTAATACCGTCACTAACTACAGCTTACCTCTTCAGTTTTTAGTTTCTTGTGGAGAAAGTTGTTCGAGTAGCAGAGAACTTTTTGCGTTGCTCTTTCACAGAGCTCAAGGTCATTACGCAGATATAGTCGTTTGGACATGACGAAGTTTTCATACTGCTTTGACCGTTTCTGACCATTTCCCAATCCGATGTTTCTATATCTAAACAAAAACAACAAAATTCTTCAGTAAATTGTTTCTCATTATTTTCAAACGTATATTTAATAATCTAACAATACAAACCACAGATTGACATAGTAAACTCTTTAATTACTACCAACTTGGTTAGACTATTTTGCAAGTTAACAATAATTTGCACGGATTGGATATATTCATTCAATATCTTGATTTTAAAGATCAAATATCATGTCATTAACCTACATTTCAATAAAAATTAATGCCACAAATTTAACAGGAATTGGAGCTTGAACGATAAACAAAGTTGAAAATCTGAAAGTTCAACAAACACTCTGATGTCTCATCAGTATATAGAAAAGCTCAGCACAATGATTGACATACTTTTTGCCTCTCCTACCAGTCATGGTCATCTGATTGATGTCGTACGACTTGAGTAAAGCCAGCCGTCTTGCCTCCTTTAGTAGACTCACCAGAAGTCGGGCTTTCACACCACAATCCTCCTTTGTGGCTACAAGGGAAACATTTCATTAAAATCAAGGTGTAATATTTTAACACATTAATTATAAGGGAAACCAAAATTACTAACATTGTGTTGGGTAATGAGAAATTCATAATAGGGGTCTTTAAATTTGGCGTTAATATTCTCTTTAAGAGAAAAACAGTGAGCGCGATTCCATGGTATTTGTTCTGTCCTCAATGATTTCTTCTCTTAGTTACGTAAATAAATGCAAATACTATCAAATTTTCTAAAAATTTTTTACTGCAAATTGAAATTCCTAACAGTTGAATTATCTGACAACATAATGTTTGTCCTAACTAACCAAAATGAAAACAAAAAATTGCTGCGGGCAGGACAAATACCATGGAATGGCCCTGTACACTATATATAATGGCAAATGCATGAAACAATATAAAAAAGGTGAAACGTACAGCCACGTAGAATGTATCTCTGGAGACACTTGCATGGAGTCCGTTTGATTGTAGGACAGAACAGGTCTCCCACTGAAACACAAACAAACATCTCAGCATGGATTTCACATAACATCCGAGACGTAAATATAATCAATGACAAACAAGGAAACCAAACAGATAATTTCAATCAAATTCCCAAACAGATAATTTCAATCAAATTCATTGTTCAAAATTAAATTATAATCTCCGTATGGCAATTGTAAACATTGTTTTTGAAGGTTTGGTAAAAATGAAAGACTCCTACGCTTTAACAAACACATTAAAATTCTTTCAGTCATAATAGCTTTTATTAACTGTAGTGTGCACTTGTTGAATAGTCAAATATATATACTATCACTTATCTTACTACACTTTATTGTAACTAGTTAATATTTACAAGCGAAAATTATTTTTAAATATTTCCCAAAACAGTTACATATATTCATCAAAACAAAAATTAACTACATGTATTACTATGACATGTTCATTTCATTGACAAATCAATTTGGGTGAATCTTTGACTACAAGGAATCACAGCTCGGTAGTCAATCATGCTATGTTTAATTTATTACCACTCATCATCAATCCAATGTTAACCATGACTGTGCTTGTACATGTGTGTACATGTGCCTCTATCAAAAAGAAAGCACCGAACATATCAATGAAAGGAGTGTATACATGCAGTTGTAAGCATAGTATAATTATATTATAATCACATCATAATTATTATTATTATCAAACAGTTACTTTCACTGAAGTTTATCCAGTTTGTATTGAAGCTTTAACCCGATCATAACAGAATGACCTACACAGATGGAAATCTGGGGCCTGTTTCACAAAACATCGTGAGTCTAGTTTACGACTAGTTGTGGACGTAAACGTAAGTAGAGAAATTTCGATTGCTATCTTTTAGTGATACAACTATGGGTTTTTGGTCATTTATGGTATATTACCCGAGGATGTTGTTCGTTCTTGGACACAATTACGTTGAATTATATTTTGAGAAACACTTTTGGTCAGATATTTACGTTTACGTCCACAACTAGTTGTAAATGTTTTGTGAAACAGGCTCCTGTTCTTTTTAATATACAAAAAATATCTACTTTTTGGTATAAACAAAACTTACCTGTCCTTTTTAATATATACCTGTCATTTTTAACACAAACAATTTATACCTGAACATTCTCTTTCATATAAACCAAAACATATCTGACCTTTTTAATCTGCATTAATCTCAATTTATTCAACGGTTTTATACCTCAAAATGTATGTTATATAATGCTATATTTTACACAATATTGTCATCAAATATAATACTTTGAAAATCTGTCTAGACTGCCTAGTTTGATTAGGTAACAGCTAGAGCTGATAGTGATAGTTTCGTCACCAAATGCTGTGATTTATCAGATTCATTACCTTTAAAGACTTCTAATCAAGCTGCTAATTGAAGGGAACACATTTTGATGTAATTGCAATAAGTTGACGTTGATCTGCTTTCAGTGCTCTCGTTGGTCCGTCTGTGAGGAAACTGCTGGAAGAGTTTGGATTACAATCTGAAGACGTTCCTGCGTCCGGACCTCATGGGAGTTTGCTCAAAGGGTTTGTTTGAGATGTAAAGTTAATTTAGTAGTTTGCGTGACCTGTTTTATGTTCCTTTAGAATTGTTAGCAAATGTGATTGTAACAGAGGCTAAGTATTCCTGAGAAAAGAAATATTTATCCAAAATATTTGAATTTTATCTTTAGAACCCACAATGATGTCCAAACTCAAAAATCCATTGATACACGTCTTATATTTTAGGTAAGTTTAGGGCCAGAGCAGCTGGAGAGGGGAAGTAACCCATTGCAATAAAATCGATCCTTTTGGGGTCTAAATGTCACTGGTGCCCTTTTGCTAATGATCATGTCCATTCATGCTCTTTCCTCTTATTCCCATATTCAACATGCTGCACTGGCACTGAAGTTATATATTATCATTACATTTGATTTATGGTCTTAAAACTTTGCTGATAATTTATTTCAGTGGTTAAGAATTGTTATTTTAATAGTTTAAACAGTACATATTCCTTCAAATGTGTTATTGGCTGTATTGATGAACAGGTTATTAATAATATGTTAAGACATTTCATTAATTATTGTTATATTTTCAGTGATGTTTTGAACTTGGTAAAATCAAAGAATCTGCAGAAAGTTGCAGTACCATCTGAACCTGCACCAAGTGTTGTCGTACCACCAGCTTCTCCTGTGTCGCCTCCTCCAGAGGGAGCCTATACAGATATACCCTGCAGCAACATAAGGATAGTCATTGCAAAGAGACTCACAGAATCTAAGGTACTGTGAAGTTCACCGAGTGCAAAGTAGTAACTTCTCCACTCCCCAGAAGAAGTGAAAAGAACACAAGACAAATTAGAATTCTTACTTACCAGTCCTGTTTTCAGGCCTGCGAAGATTGTAGTAACGATCGTTTCGTTCGCATGTCGTTCACTCAACACGTCCTCTTTATTGTTAGGGGGAATATTTATAAACATTCCATGTTATTGAAGAAACATGAGTTGTTTCTAAATAAGAATAACAACAGGAAAATATGCATTATGAGCCAATTTCAATATAGTAACATGAATTTGTATGCATCAACATCATCAATGTAAAATTTGTTCAGTTGTAATGTAAATAAATGTACTTCATTAAGTACATCATTCAATATTAGTACATTACTACAGCATGATAAATGTGATAATTATATACAGCCACTGCATATATTGTCACTTCTGTTATAGCCACATATTTTGTAACAGGTTATGGAAATGTGTTATGTGATGGGTTACACAAATTTTCTATACCCACAGGCTTGGTTTTACCATAGTTTTATTTTTCATTTTCTTATAAGTTTTAATATATTTTGATCGAGGGTGTACCTTGACGCACAGAATCATACATTGTTGTCTTTTGCAATTTATAGAAATGAATGTGTTCTGTATATTTCAGCAAGTCCGGATTTTCAGTCCACCAAGATAAATCGATTGTTGTATTGTTTGCCTTTTTTTTCAGACAACAATACCACATGCTTATGCCACAGTAGATTGCAAGATTGGATCCGTTACAAAGTTAAGAAAACAATTAGCAGGCAAGATATGTTCTTTTGATATAATTGGAAATCGTACATGTAAATACTACTGTCATAAAACAGGTATATAGTGTTGTCTCCATAAAATTCTCCTCTGAGACAGTTAAAAATGTTTTACAAATTAGAATGATTGGACTAAAAGTTGACATGAATCCATCTATTGTAGTATACTTGTATTTTTATCTTACAACACACTTCCATACATGTACATATACTTCAGAATGCATGTAAATGTTTACTTCTGTGAGGAAAGCGAACTACATTTCCTTTGGAATTGCCCCGGTTTACTTTTCATTTGGTGAGACATCTAGTATATGACCCATAGCAGCAACCGACTTTATAAATAATTACCAATTTACATATTTTTTCCTTCAATACATAACCTCAGACCAATATTGTATATAATTATATGATGTTCATCCACATACAAAATATCTAATCAAGCTGAGGCTCATGGGAAGCCACTCTGCATAAACTGGAAATTAAAAGATAAAGTTTGTTAACGACTACTTCCTTCATTTCACTGTGCATTTTTTAGCACCTGATAATTGCATTTATTTCTTCATTTCATTGTGCATTTTTTTTGGCTGACTCATTATTTATAATATTTTAAAAAGCAATAATTGCAATTATGTTTTATTTTTAGTTGATGGTATTAAAGTGTCGGTGAATGATTTTATAATCAAAGCATCAGCAATTGCATTACAGGTAATTTGTACAGTGAATAAAAAATATATTAACAAGATAATTTTATTACTAGCCTTTCTTTACACTTACTCAATACCGTGGAGACATAATTGCTGCAAGAGATTAATTAGCGACATGCATGCAAGATCATTTAGCTGTGAAAACATACAGATAACCATAAATGTAAACTGTCAAAACCAGTGTTGTAGAATAGTGTTTAGTGTTGTCGACATTTATCTACTGATACAAAGCCATTGAAGTAAATGCAAAAACAGCAAACTAGAATTAGAACACAAATGTAAGTAAAGTAATAATGTAATACAACTTACCAACCATAAAATTTGTAAAGTATAAACTGTCCGAGAGCTCAGCCAGGATAGAGAGCTCAGCCAGGATAGAGAGCTCAGCCAGGATAGAGAGCTCAGCCAGGATAGAGAGCTCAGCCAGGATAGAGGGCTCAGCCAGGATAGAGAGCTCAGCCAGGATAGAGAGCTCAGCCAGGATAGGCACACATTTTAACGTAATAAAATTATTTTGTTTTGGATTTTTTGTACATACTATTGAACTAAATAAATGTTTTTACATACTATCACCAGAGAGTACCAGAAATAAATGCCACCAAACAAGGAGATAAAGTACAGATGTTATCAACGACAGATATATGCGTAGCTGTGGCAACAGACAATGGACTGATTACACCAATTGTGAAAAATGCAGCAAACCTAGATGTTGATGAAATATCATCAACCATTAAGGTAGGTGGTATTGTCATATTACCTGTGAAGGCAAAGATAAATGTTGATGAATTATTACGTACTTACATAACATACATACGCATGAACGCACAAACGCACGCACGCACCACACACACACATACATTTGTTTTGACATTTAAATCATTTATTGAAAGATATATAAATGTGTATATGTTTTCTATGCTCAGGAACTGGCTACGCGTGCTAGAGCCGGAAAACTTGCACTGAATGAGTTTCAAGGAGGAAGCTTTACGTGAGTTTATTGCCTTAGTCTGTACTTCTTGATTTTAATTTCTCGTAAAAAGATTCATCATAATTAGAGAGTGAATTTGGTCTTTGTTTTATAAATTAAAGTATCAAGAAAACCAGCCAAGATGTAATGTAGTGAAAATTTGATGTTTTATATATTGCTGTGTGCACCTAATTTATGGACTGTCAGTAGAAATGTAAAAATGTCATATTACATCAAATTGATTGTTACTCATAGTATGAAAACCTCGCCAAAATCATAGATGCATAGAGTTCAAACAGTCCTATTGTCTGAAGGTGCAGCAGAGTGAAACTGTTTGGCATCAATAATAAATCGGTGACCAATCCCATTTAACAATTAGTCCGGTGGCAGTTTTCAAAATGTTTATGTTACCTGGAATTTCGGTGTGGAAAGTATTTTATTGGTACAAAAAGCATTTATATAGTCTATTCATACTGCTGATTTCAAATCCAATTGATGCAAACATGATGATTCTGTTTTATTTTTCTTTGTTTGCAGAATTTCCAACCTAGGAATGTTTGGGATTACCGAGTTCTCGGCTGTGATAAATCCCCCTCAACTTGCCATTCTAGCTATTGGCACTTCCCGTATTGAGATTGGACACGATAGTAGACCTGTAACCAAAATGAATGCAACTCTTTCCTATGACTCTAGTGTTGTTGATGAAATAGCAGCGTTTCGATTTCTAGAAGTGTTCGGTGAAGTGATGGAGAATCCAAACTTGATGGTTGTTGGCTCACATCTCTCTGCTAGACACAGAGCCGCCAGTGAATTGTGACAGTGTGCATTCTAGACATGTTATCATTTATTGTTTTTCACTGTGTTGTTTGAACAAAGATACTTTGTTGTTTGTTCTTGCAGGTAATATTGGTGCATTCTTGTGTAATAGAGATATAATATTGTACACTGGTTAAGTTTATGATTAAAATTACTCATTTTATTTTAAAGTATAATTTTATTATTCAAGATCTGAGTTCAATGTAGTTGACAAAATGGCTTTGTAGTACATGTATGTTATGCGTCTCAATCATGTGTTGTAAAATTGAAAATTAAATTAAAGGGCTGACAGTTCGTCATTTTGATGTAAAATAGAAAGATGTGAATATATATGGTACATGTATTAAATGTTTTTTTAAACTTAATTACATTTTTAAGATTACTTATGCTGAACAAGATGTAATTATATCTCTTCAAATGACATTAGCTATTTATAATATAAGTTTAAAATTGGTCACAATTTGAACATTGTTTGAATATTTGATGAAGGAATTATCAGTACAAGAGCTAATCGATCCAATGGGTAGAATTTTAAAAAGCAAATAATTATAGGCATGACCACAAATTGCTGTCAGTGAGCATTTTTTACTACCTTTATAAAAATCTCAATCCTTACACAATATAAATGTTGCAGCAGTTATTATTATTAAATACCTATTGTGGTTTAAACAATGTTTATTTTTTTCAACAAGAAGTGGATTGGCAAACATGCGTGTGTTCAGAAAACAAATATATCGCAAGTACTCGCTAGACTGGTTTTTGTACCAAATATTTATGAATGTGATATGGTGGAACAAGATTGGTACCAGTTAAATTACAGGCGAGATTTCGCGATATATATCTCTTCTCTGAACACACCTCCGGCCATTGGCCTATTTAAATGCCTCTCCACTAATACAAATACACAAACTACAGTCAAAGACATGTTTCACATAACAAAGTTTTATAATATACAAACAAACATATAATTATACAGTCAGAAATCAAAACTAACAACATCCATGTACCTTGTTGGGCTTCAACTATGAACAGGTACTGAACAAACACTTGCTTCTATTGAAGACCTCGGGTTCTATTCTTAGATTCATTGTATGACCGGCCTCTGTAGCGCAGTGGTTAATGCTATGGACTTTAGGCTGGTAGGTAGTGGGTTCGAATCCCATTCGTGGCATATAGGATTTTGAATCCCAGTACCGACTCCAACCCAGAATAAGTGCTCCTCAAGGCTCAATGGGTAGTTTTATGTTCACTTACACTGACCAGTGTCCATAAGTGGTTCAACAAAGGCAGTGGTATGTACAGTCACATCTGTGGGAAAGTGCATAAAAGATCCCTTTCTACTTATCAATTTAGATTAGCGTGTTTCCTCTATCATACTAACTTCTATCCTGTACAGGCAGTCGAGGTAGCTGGACTGCGTGACCATGACAGACTGGCTTGAACCTTAATTGGATATAAGCACGTAAATATGTTATAACTAACTAACTAACTAACTCCAGGTACTACTAGTATTCGAGAACTGGGTACTATTTGAGAGCCATGTAGTGATCAAGTATTTATGGTAGGTAGGTTACTAATTAAGAGTCTTGAGAATGATCAATTATCTATCAGCTACCCATCTTCAATAAATATATTACACTGTTTTTCATGTCTGTTATATTTATATAACCATGTATTTTGTATAGACACCATATTGAATGTTTTGACATGTGTTATTTCATCTCACGGTAGAATCGGTTTACCCATGACCCTCATAACGAGCCCATATTTAAGATTCTGTGTGTGAAGGTTAATTTTGTTTAAAAAGTGGACCTTCAATAGCAAATTTTTTTTTTTTTAAACAAGTGGAACTAATAATTATGGCATTTTACAACTGGTTTAAAAAAGGCCATGGTATGTATTGTCGTGTCTGTGGCAAAGTGCATATAACAGATCCCTTGCTAGGAGTAGGAGTACTAACACTAACTTCTGTCCTGGATAGGCAGTCGAGGCAGCTGAACAGCATGAACATCACAGATGTGCTTGAAGCTTAATTGTATAAGCATGTAAATAAGTTATAACTAACTAACTATGGTAACTAACTAACTGTCCTGTCTGACAAAGTGCATATAAAAGATCCCTTGCTACTTATCAAATAGAAGAGTGGGTTCTTCTCACATGTAGGCCTATACTAACGTTAACTTGTTATGTTAGACTGAGTGACCATGACAGAGCTGAATCACGCTAATGTGTTTTAGTGAAAATGGAACAAATGAGTCGCTGGGTTGTGGAGGATGGCGTTCACGAACTAATTTTAGCAGTGTTTAAATTGTATTATAAATGATTACTGAACATTATAATTCCATCTTCTCGATATCGATAGACAAATGTAGTTTGTTTTTACTGCTGCTTTGTCTATGATTTGTGAATGCATGCTATCCCAACATTGTCATAATATCCCTTTAATTTTGCCGTGAGGAGATACGATTCTGATTGTTTGACTGGTTTCGACGTTTGGATTTAATTGTAATAATTTCAGATAGAACTGATAAATCTAGGTTCCATTATGCCTTATTATTGATTTTGGATCTTTTAGGGGTGTAACCAGTTTTTAAGAAAAACTATGCATCAAAAACAGAAATTTCAACCCTACGTGGAAATTGAACTTTTGATTCCATTCAGGTTTGATAAATCTTTGTAGTCTATAACGTAAAAATGTTAATGTTTCTGGTACAATGGACCATTTTATAATTAATAGTTTGACAAATGTCATGTATATAATAAATTATATACATGACATTTGTCAATATTATTGTAAATCGTTTTTGTATATAGTTTGTATTCATTTTACCCCGTTGCGTAACGGCCTGAGTGTAAATAAATTCTGTTCTATTCTGTCAAAACTTCAGCAGTAAATTTAAGTTAAAAATGATATTTTCTGCCGCCTGGGAAAGAAACGATGAAATGCACACTTCATTCAGCAGACTTCCAACAGGCTATCGTCTGTGATCGTCTGCTTGCCATCACTGTACAATGCTGATCAGACGGGCTTGGGCCAATTTATGGCAATTGTCTGCACAGGTGCTTAAAGCATTGGCCGTAAAAATCATTGTGAAAGTTGATAGGAATCTTAATGTCGTGGTGTATCTTAGATGGAGGTATAGAAACAGCATACAGCCCAAGCCAAACATTTCACAAACTCACCGGGCAGAACGAGACGACGTTTGGATGTTGATAAGTAACTTCATTGAATTAGCCCCTCCCTTACAGGCTACATATTGTGTGTCGCAAAGACACTATTAATACAACTTAAAGCTCTATTTTGTCAAACTATCCGTGAATAGTGAATCTACTCTTCAACGAGCTTCAAACACGGTTAAGACATGAATATACATGTATATAAAGGATAATTAAACAAGTATTCCATCGTACCTATTCACATAGAGGCGTCACTATGACACCGATTTCGAGATGTTACAAATCCTTACAGATTTCCAATAAATAACTTAAAGCTTTCATTAACACATTAAACAAATTATAGTTTATATCAATATTGCACTTTCTCACACACGATAGCACACACCACAGCTTTTGATAGACAATCGTGGACCATTGGTTGGAACAGGAAATAACCCATCGGGTCCCCTGAGGAGGATCGATCCTTCGAGCCCCAGACGGACGCTCTTGCGTTGTTCTACTTCCCGCTCCCAGAGAGTGAAATAATGACGAATTCTATCCTAAATGTTTGCAGGTGGTTATTTGTTACGGAAGGCAATGGTATTGTTTTCTGCTGATGTAATAGCGAAAGACAGATTTGGCGTTTGACCAGATATGAACGTGTGAAGCGACGTACTCAGAGTATTTTGTTGCACTGGCATAACAATAACGTGCATGCCACGCACACCCGCGCCCCCCACGCAGCTGCTACAGGTAGAGATATAGATTCAAACATATTTATATGGAGAAATTGGATCCAGACATTCTGCAGCACTGGACACGGCCTTAAACTTGTTACTTGATAAAGGTCTGTGCCCAGTGGAATGGGGGTGGGGTGTTGTTGGGAGGCTGAGCATTAACCTTTGGTAGATATGTGCACCCTAAACAAAGAATAGTCCAGTACAGTTCAATCTCGAGCATTATGAAAATTAGTTACAGCAATTCTTTGAATCATTTTCAAGACTAATACTATTAGTAATCATTAGTTAGTTATAACTTGTTTACGTGCTTATATCCAATTAAAGTTCAAGCACGTTTGTCATGGTCAGGCAGTCCAGCTGCCTCGACTGCCTGTCCGGGACAGAAGTTGGTGTTAGTATGATAGAGGAAATCCAGTAGCGGTCTCCTACTATTGATGCATAGCAAGATACCAAAATGTGGGGTGTGGGACATTTGCACGTTGGTCCCCCTACTCCAGAAAGTGGGGCATGTCCCTCCTGTCCCCTACCAGGTGACGCCCATCATGATTCTCTCCTCAGTTTGTTCTCTTTTACAATAATAACGAGTAAGATAATCAGCGTGACTTATCTTCCACCATCTTGTCGCTGTTCATTTAATTCGCACACGATCTTGCTAGTTATAAAGCTTATAGACTTAAAGAAATGATATCCATCTGTTTCATGCGTCTGTCCCTAAGTCTTTCAGAATGAGATGCCTCAACATGATTACATTGTAGATTCCTGGTGAATAAAGCGTAGAAACCTAGCACGTGTAGAATTTCCACAATGTTATAGTTTTGTTTTCACTAAGAAATATATATGCGTTAAAAAGAGCAAGATTTACAGAAGATTAAAAATAACACTTACCATGTAAAGTCAATTTTTTTATTAATTTTAATTTGTAACTTACATTGGTGTCGTGTGAGCAACTCTAGGCCCCACTTACCGATAATTATGTGTGGCTTACTACATTAACAAAAAATGGTATTTTCTAGGACCCGAAACCTATTATACATTATACATGTGTATAATATTATGATGTAGTAGTAATACATGTGAATGCGCGACAAACTAAAGTTCTATAATGCTGTAGATTGTAAGATGCTGCCTTGTTTGTAAAACTTGTGAAGGAATTGCCATAATAGTGGGACTTGTGTATTACCACTTAAAGATAAAATGAGGAAATACAGCTGAAGTATTTTGCCTGACAAGTTGAATGAAGTTTTCAAGAAAAATGTCAGACACATAACTGAAAGTTATATAGGCATTTATGAAAACACGAGTTTTATTTTCGATAACGGCTGTGGCATTTCCTCTTCCGGTCCGGATATAGCTGCGTGATGCGCAATAGAACGACCTGTTTGGAGTTGGGTAAACGTACACAGAAACGTGGCTACAACAAGACTCCATGTGCGTAGATCCCCTTCACTTGGCGCCAACATCCACAGCCGATTCTGTTTAGACGGAAACAAAGGAACCTTCGATCGCCTTGGGTATAACCTTGAATATGTATTTGATTTTCATATTTACATAGAGATTCTAAACTACCCACACCTCTATATACGAAACTACACTAAAAGTGATTACCTCAACGTTTCAATTGTCAATTTTCCATTATGTCGGTGCAAAATTCAATCTAGATGTCGAGCAACAACAATTTGTGCGATAATTTAAAGCAACGCAATGTCTTTCAGGCCCAGAACATAGGTCTTAATTCTGTACTATGTAATATTCTGTACTATAATATAATCTAATATTATATAGTACAGAAGACAATACAAAAATGAACTCAATTTGTATGAAGTGCCTGTGCACGGAATCGTGAACACTTTCTAAACGTTTTATGATAGACTTTCAGAGGCTGTAATTTAACAGTATGATGTGGCATTGGCAGATAATTAATCTGATGCAATAGCCTACTTTGATTTCTTTCATACGTGTTTATCATTTTGATGAACACACCAGACAAAAGAAAATGGCTGTGCTCCCGATAGATGCCGCCGGTGGGGAAGGATACGTTCACCTGTTTCAAACACTCAAGATGGTATCAACACAGCTTTGGGTTTAATTCGCGAGTAAACAAACCTACATGCCACCGTGACTTTTCGTAATCTCATTTGGACTTTGTCTTGTGCAGAGATACGAATTTAGATTGACATTTGGTTTAGACAATCCGAATAATGTTCGAAATGGGTGGAGAGAGAGAGAGAGAGAGAGAGAGAGAGAGAGAGAGAGAGAGAGAGAGAGAGAGAGAGAGAGAGAAACAGCCATGTTCGGATTAATTTT